>JAGRRF010012886.1:799923-822681 GCA_019097615.1 Morone chrysops | reverse complement strand
CACATGATCAGGGTAATAATAATAATAATAATAATAATAATAATAATAATAATAATAATAAACACTCCTGGTCTTTAAGTTAGCAGTGGTGGAACAGGTAATCAGTTACTGTATTTAAACTTTACTTCAGTAAAAGTACAGTTCCAGTTCTACCAGCAGAATGTCCTCATTATGTAGAATGGCCCCTTTCAGAGTGATATATCACTATTGTTTATTATTGATGTGTTCATGTGGAAGCTGCATTTTAATGCTGTAGCTGGTCCAAATGGTGCTCATTTTAACGTTGTATTTTCTTTAATATAAACTTTTTATTTCTGTATTTTGTTATTAAAAATATTAGAATCAATAAAGTTTGATCTATGTACTGTTAAATAGTTGAACCATGTCATCTTTTATAATATGGAGCCAATTCTGTGTAAAATCTTGATCTGCAACAGTAATTATTTGTAACTATATCTCTTTCTAATAAATATAGTGTAGCATTAAAATGATAATACTAAAGTACACATAACTGCACCTGAGTACTTTTACCACTGTGTTACTGCAAATCAATGGATCTGATTGGTTCTAAACAGTAAACTATTACAGACGTCTATTGCTTCATCATCTTCATTGTTTGGGGTTTATTTTATTTCTGTATTTTTTTATTTGCCTGATTTATTTGACTCAGTGCTGAAATGTTTCATCCTGGTTCAACCATGTAAGGCACTTTGTTACTTTCTTTTTGAAAAGTGATGTATAAATAAAGTTTATTATTATATTGTTATATTATGTTACCTTGACAACAACAAAACATGTCATAAAGCCTACAGTTGTGGGTTTGAACTTTTATTTAACGTATTTTGTTTTCTCCACGCACAAGATACTTTAGGGACCAACTGAGTGATTTGAACGTCTCACAGAGTGGGAACGAATAATCAAAACCATCATGCACTCATGTAAACCATCTTTCTCTTGTTTTTCCTCCCACATTTGTTTGTACCGGGCTTCCCCTGGTATCCCTGGGTTACATATCTGGGTTTAACAGCACAACGCTAAGAACTGTGGGTAGTTCCTGTAAGCATAATGCTCATTCGAGATGATCCAGGTCTGCACAGAATCGATCGACGCACAATGCACAATGTTAGATCTGTGTCCGGCTTTTGACAAAGAAAAAACAACGTTTTCCTAATTTCCTGGGTGATTTTAATATTTAACTGTAGATTGTAGCTCTTTGTGTCTCATGTTGTGCAGTGAAGGTTGGAACTGTTAACAAACAGATCTTATGTGGTTGATAATGATAATAAAGTTTATTTATAGATCTGAACGTGGTCTAAAAAATACAGGCAGCCTACAGATGATCCATCCTGTTCATCTACAACGAGCCTTAAGTCTGCACAAATGTCTGCTGGAAAGCCCTCATGCACCCGACTATTTGACACTGCGACAGCCCTGAGCCCTCGCAGACTGACCCACCTCAAAGTCCATGTGAGTCTGTGAGAGTGGACAGAGTGATTGGCTCTATGTGTTGTTTGAAAACACTTTGTGACTAATTGCTGACACAGTACAGTTTGCTTACATTGAGTTGTATTCAGTCCAGGTGAAACAGGAAGCAGAGAGCTGTTATTTATTTTTTTATTTTGAGCGTCTGCTACATTTAAATCATTATCAATACATTTTTCCTCTTTCTTTACTCTCTGGTGTGTTCACTAGCCTTCACTTGTGTGGGACGTTACAGTGAGTTGGTCTACAGCACACACAGACTGGTACTCACAGCGATGGTCTGGTACAGTGATCTCTTGTGCTGCTTCTTGAACTCTGTTCTGATCTTCATCAGGTCGACTTCACAGCGGGAAACTATGATCCTGGTCACTACCTTCTCCTTCGCTCCTTTACTCTGCAGAGAGACAGAAAAAACCAGATGGAGGGCGACATACAGACGACAGAGCAGACTGACTGACGGAGGACGGTGAGTAGAATATTATTATTATTATTATTATTACAGATGTGCTCATCACTTTAATGTTGCAGCTGATAAAGATGGAGCTCATTTTAATAAGTTTTTACTGCTCGAAGTTTCAATAATAACAATTTATTTGTTAATTATTTTTACATTTTATGGATCTAAAAAAATAAGTACATAAAATAAAAAATAAAAATTATAAATAAAAATAGAAACTATACAAAAACAATTCAGCTCAAACTCTCTATCTAAATCTGCAAAGTAACTAGTAACTAAAATGATTAAATACAGTTTAATGGAGTAAAAAAGTAAAATATTTACATTTTGAAATGTAGTGGAGCTAAAGTAAAATAAAATAAGTACTATATAAGTAGCTCAAAAGTAAATGTACTTAGTTTCTTTCTACCAATGGACAAATCTATGCAAATGTACCTTCATGGCGTCACTGAGTCTGTTGGCGAAGTACAGCTGCCTGTTTTCAAAGCACTCCACTGTGAAGACAAGACAGAAGGACATTTAATGAACCTGAACAACTTCCTGATGTTTTTACCACCCGTCCTGTTATCTTAAAATCCACTGTTTATCAAGAACTAAAATAACAGTGGAACATTCCCTGAAATAACGGTGTCTATGATCTGATGGTGGTGTCTGTTACCCAGAGTGAGGAAGGACTTCTCCAGATCTCCCTTCACCTCCTTCCTGATGCTCTCCTTCATGTCGTACGGACTGTAGCTCTTATACCTCTGAAACACTGACAGCACAAAACACACATCAGAGAGACAACATTAACATTAACATTAAAACACAGGCAGTACTATATTGCAGAGTAAAGTTGTCTTTTTATTATCAGTTACACAATCTCCCTAACCTGAAACAATACTGTAATTGACATGCACAGATGATGCAAAAATGTTATCGTAGTCACTGGATGTAAGACAAAAAATATTGACATTATATGTAAAAAGGAACAACGTTGGACTTAAACAACAACTTTGGACAAATGAAGGCATTGGCAATACAATAAATGTTCCCACTGAAAGTGGAAAACACTAGAGTTGAACATTAAAAAAACATTGATATTGAACAAACAAATGCTGGCATTGGATCTGAAACCACTTTGGCATTTAATATAAAAACCACTGGCATAACGTAAGAAAAAAAAGTTTGTCCTAAATATAAATTAAACGTTGGAACATTGAATGAGTTAAACAATTAGCTGCAAAATGGAATTACCTTAAAAACTTCTCTGAATCACTTTAAAGGTCTTTTTCCTTTGTGTTGCTTTAATATATAGTACATATTCTAACGTGAGATTTTCTTTTAGTCCGGGACTTTGCAGAATTGTTGTGGTGATTGGGTTCATCTCTATGCGCAGACGTTAGCTCATGCGTGTGCAGTGTGCAGTTCACCTTTCTGCAGGTGGGGGACGCTCCTCTGGGCCATGATGGAGATCCAGGTCGCCACATCGGTTCCCTTCCTCTTCACCCCGGCTTCATACAGACACTAAGCGGTTCACACACAACAAAAAAATTTAATTTTTGATTTATTGATGGATTACTCAATACAGTTGATTAATTACTAAATGTTGTACCATGCAACAAATTCACACCGAAGAGAATACCATACAATTTTGGGCTTTTTAGAAATCACAAATGTTTTGACTCACTCTGGCATCTTCATCAATCTTCTCATAGTCAACCACATTAGAGGGTTCATCTCTCTTTGTCTGTAGATCAACAAAATACATTCATGTCAGTTTTAAACATTTAAAGTGTTAAAATAAAGCTTGAAGAAAAGCAGCAAATTCTCAAGTTTAAGAAGCTGGAACCATTAAATGTTTTATGAATGAATAACATTTATCAAATAGTTGCTTAATTTTATGGCAATCGACTAATTGCCTAATCGACTAATTGTTGTAGCTCTACGTGTATAAAATGTTTGGTTATTTAATTTTATTTGTGATTTAGCCAAACTAGTAACTAAAGCCGCCAGATAAATGTAGTGAAATGAAAATTCCAATATAGTACCTCAAATCTGCACAGTACTTCTGTAGTCAAATTCCTCCACTGGGTTCAAATAGTAGCAAAGTAGAATACCTGCAACGTTTTGGTACAGAAACATTCAATATTCTGTACCAAAACCTCCAATACTACATTTATTTACAAAGTTTTGAAACATAGCAAATAAATGTAATGTTACACGTCATTCATCTTTGCTACTTTTTGATTCTCACACTACTCCAACTCACCAGCCTTGTGAAATACATGTGCAGTCTGTTTTGACCACTGAGTTCAACCAAAACATCTTAGTACTGTAATATTTATTGTGCAGTTAGCAGCAGTTAGCAACAGTTAGCATCTAAGCTACCTGAACCAGAGCCAGCAGCAGTTTAGCGAAGTCTCCTGACGTGTCTCCTGCTACATCTTTCTCCAACTCCTTCTTAAACACTGCAGAGAGAAATTAAAGATTTAAACACCAGAAACGACCTGAAGGTAGATAAAGCCACGATGAAGATTATCTTAGCAACGTAAACGAACAGTTCTTAAACAGTGCCAGTGTTATACTGTACATGTTAGCATGCTAACTTTAGCTATACTAGCTGAGTCACTTTGTGGACGACAACATTTTCTATAATGATAAATGTGAGTTTATATTGCAGTTTTGATTTTGATACAGAATCATTTAATGATAGCCTATAGACATAACTTAATATTTTTTGTCAATCAAGCTAATTAAACACTTCTAGATACCTAAATCTAGGTACAAATATAGGCTACATATTCTATGAAATGATGAATTCAAATGTAAACATGTGGTTTTTGGGCATTTGACACGAGTTAAAAGAGACATCACATCTGAAATACTTCACCTTTAAACTATTTACATTTAATGAATTCACATTTGCACATGTGATTTCAGTTGTGAAATATGTTATTGAACATGTGCTTTTTTGGTAATTTATTTATTAAAATCTTTTAAATTTAATATTGCCAAACATAAGTCCTGCTCATTGATTTATGGCCTGTACAATATTCAATATTACAGTTCAGCTCTGAAATCTCTTAATAGACAAATCACTTTACATATCATATTGCTAGATCCTACTCACTGCAGTGTCAAATTCTGTGATTCTGGAGAAGAATAAATGCTGTTATGATCTGCATGGACAGCACCAGCGAACTAATGGTAAGCTTATTTTTTATTTGTTTTTGCAAACAGCTTCAGTTTAAAATGTTATAGATCCAAACGTACTCTCTTTGTAAACCTTTTTGATCTCTGCTAGTTCTTCATTGTTTCTAGAGCAGACGATCTCGATGAGGGTCTCCTCGTCTGTTCCCAGTCCCTGGAAACACAAATACCATCAGGTAAGACTCTTTATTTTACACATTCACACTAAAATTATATGAAATGTAATTCTTACAGATCCATCTGATTGGTCAAAGATAGTACCAACCACCTCTTATAAAGTGGGAGTAAGTCTCCCATATGGTTCTATGTGGCATTATTAGATTGTTAGTATGATGCAGCATTTTACTGTCGTAGCTGCTCGAGGTGGAGCTATTTTTATTTTTTATGCTTTTATTGGACAGGACAGCTCAGGTGAGACAAGGAAAAAAGAAGGGAGAGATGGGATAATATGCAGTAAAGGGCCACAGGTTAACTACTATGGAGTTAGCCATAGTTTCTACGACTATAGTTTGCAAATTTTAACTACTTTATCTGAAGTTAATGAGTTTAAACTATTTTATATACAGTTAGCTACGTTTGACTACTTTAGATAGGCTTAACTAGTTTTAACTGCTTGATATACAGTGGTTTTAACCACTCTGTATGCAGTTAGCTGGTTTTGACTACTTTAGATTGCTAGTTTGAACTATTTTAGCTAGTTGACTAACTTGCTTTATTTACAGTTAGCTAGTTTTAACTTTATCTACAACTAGCACAGCAGGAGTGCCCAGCACATACTTGGGACTAGTGTTTACAAAAAATTATCATCCATCAGTGTGAATCCTCACATTGTTATCATTATAGTGTTTTTTTATTGTTATTCTTGGCATGGTCTTAATATTAGTTAAGTGAATGTGTGTGTCAGTTTACATTCCATTAGTAAGCTAAAACATTATGGAATCGTGTCGTAGTTACATTTCACCACTGTTGACTCTAACCTTCATGGAGGCTTTAAGCTCAGAGGCGTCGTACTGAGCAGTACTCTTCATCAGACCCAACATCAGAGCCTCCAGAGAGCCGGACAGCGCTCCCTTCAGGGCTGTAATCAGATCCTGGAAAAAGGTACAGGGGTACAAAAAGTCTTGAAAAAATATTGTTTCTAAACAAACTGAAGCAGAATGTACTAGCAGGGTGGTTATGTCACCTACTGATTCTGGTCTACATGTGAAATGTCACGTCTTCTACCATTATCATGTTAATTAGAAAGGGAAACATTTTGAACCTTCTTGGCAAGTCGTTCATATTCGAAGGCAATTTCTCTCCGCTGCTCATAGCTGCGTCTGGTCAGGATGTCGGTGATAGTCTGTTCGTCTACACCTGCAGGATTTAATGAAGAATTAATTTGCTGTTTTTAAGTTCAACTTTAAAGATTATATAAATCAAATAGACCGCAGACTGCCCTGTATCTACAGCACTGACTTCTGTAACTTAGTATCACTTAGTATGATTCAAAATTTTTTGACAATTGTCTCTGCAAGAAAATAACCATACAGACCTTTGGCCACCAGTGGTCAGCACTGACCTCTTTCCTGTATCTGTCCTGTCCTCTAACTCAGTATTACTGTCAAATGGACTTGAATCTTTCTTGACTGTCTTAGAAGACATTAAATTACTTGACTAATTTCTGTGTTGTTCTGATGAGCAGTTACAAACTACATAAGGTTTATTTTGAGGACTTATTGGATAAACTATAGATTCAACTTAAATGATTAGAAATTAAGTTCATATTAATAATATCGTTATTGTTACTATTATATGAATTACGTGGTATATGCCTTGTATCTACAGCACTGACACAACATTCGCAAATATAGTTGCCATCCAATTCAGCATTGAAGAATCATGGCATCAAGCCATGCCTTCAAAATTTTAGTTATTTAGTATTTAGTTATTTACCAGTTATTACAAACAAACGATAAGTGATACCAAAACACAAACTTAAAAGTCTTCATCTAACTAAGCTTTGCACTAAAGGGTGAAGATTTGATTAAATGTGTGCCAAAAGAAGCAAAAAAGTCTGCATCAGTTATTAGCAAAAACCTAAAATACTTTGTAACTGACCACATGGTGGCATCATTCTGGTGGTGTTTGGTGTGTGTGAGAAATGTTTTAGTGATGTTTGATGAAACATTTGGCGAAATAGAAAATATTGTGCAGACAGTAGTAATTACAGCAAGACATTTATATCACTGCAGACTCATCGTTTGACCAATCTAAACACCGTTCCAAACGTGATATCTGGTGTCCAAACAATGTCTGTGTGGAGTTTTGGTAGCATTTATAATCAAACCAAAGCCCTTATTACTTACATAATATACTGTCATCCATTTATGTAGCAAAGAAACTAAATTTTGTTTTATTTTAATTCTGTCTGTGTTCATATTATCAGCAGCACTTTGATTCTTTGTTTCAGCTTTTTTTAAAACAATGGAAAATCTAGCATCTGCTGAGGGATGTCCTGCTCTTACTGCAGCTCACACACAGGAAGCTGAGTTGAAGCAGTTTGGAAGCTCTCCACACAAACACAGAGGAGTCAGACCTGTACACTATGCCTCACCATTTCAATTCCCCAATTGCTGTACACTAACAACTGCAATAGTTTTAGTGGCATCTGCAGCTGTGTTCCCCCAACTTTAGTCTGTTTCCAACCTGACCAGAAAACATGCTGTTATGGTTTGAACGGCTCACAAATGGATGGAAGCGAGTCAGTATCTGATATCTGACTATGACTGGATGTAATCAGATGTCTGGCACATCATCTTCAAAGAAAACTAAAATGATAATATGCTCCAACCACCACATAAAAACAGAATAAAGGAAATAAAAATCTAAAGGGTTGGCAAGCATCCCGTAAATAAAGGTTTGTCCTGATGGTGGCCCTAGAGGAAATAATGTGGTCAGTGTCATAGTGTCTGGTATGATCACAGTTGCATAACTCTGAGAAATATGCAGAAGCTTCCAGACAGCATGGTTGTTGATGTTGGACTCTCTTACCTTTAGTTTTGATGGCTGTCTCGATCCTGGCAGCGTCTTTGGCCGGGTCGAAGTCTCGGGCTGCCACCACAGTGGGGAATGTGGGCTCTACTTCCTGCAGAGGACAGAGTGAGACATGTTACCTTGCTGTCTGCTGCTGTTCAGAAATAACATGAGACGGTACAGTGGTGTCTGTGGGGGGAAAGAAACATGTTCCTAAAGCACCAAGATGAAAAAACCTGCAAATATCAAAATCCAAACATGTGATTTCCTGCTGTGTTTTAATATTTGCTGTGTTTTGGGATTTTCCTTCATTTATTATGCTCAGGAAGTATTAAGATAATTTACTTACAGTAAGTAAAATATTCCATTACAAGTCCTATATTTAAGTACCATAAGTAAGTAGGCCTACTGGTACTTGTCATTATTTGTTGCTGCTGCTTTTGTAGGATCTATGAAATCTATTTTATACGGATTGTTGTGATACTGATGTATCTTTGTATTGACACAATGACTGCCATTGTGTCAATACAAAGATACATCAGTGTCAGTTTGAGCAGATTTTTTGTGGGGCACCCTGTTTGTGATTCATCATGGGCGTTCATTATGTTGAAATGAGGAGTTATCTATAAGATTCCTCGCTTTATCAGATGAACTGGGTGGAGGGAACACACCACACCTTATTTCTGCTTTATGACAGCAGTAAAACATTGTAGAGCCTTGATGCTATGGATCCTCTCAGAGCTTCAGGCAGTAAAGATATGAGAATCTGTACATACGTGCAGTTATATAATGGTAGAGATTAAAATGAGAGCAGTGTCCACATATGTTAGACATTGGAATCCGGATGTTAGAGCTGGGTGGGATGGACAAATTCAGTTATCACAGTATTATCCTGATAAATATTGTCTTTGAGTATTGTCTTGTTAACTGTGTAATGTCAGCAGGTGACTCACCCCTCCATATGACAGCATCAGTTGACCCAGAAACTCAGACACCAGCGCCATGTTGAGTCGACCTATAGGGAGTCAAGATGGACTTGTGATATATTTGATTACTGACCTTTTTCACTCTAGCATATTCTATACCTGTTGCATAAAGGACGAATGAATGGCAACAATGACAATACAACAGAGAAAGCGGGTCAGACAAGGTGTTCTTATCTTTCCCTGCCCGACAGTCCACAACTCTACTCATAACCAAATAAATTTATTTAATTTACTGTAATCTAAGATGAGGAAGAGCAGAATATTTTCTCATTTGAAAACCTGAAACCAACAAGTGTTTGGTATTTTTGTTGTCAGGAGATTCATCCTTTATTAAAATAGTTGCCGTTGCATATCTAATTCCATACAGAGGATCAAGAAACTTCAAGGATTTCAAGGACTTGTATAGTGCCAATTCATAACAGAAGTTATCTCAGGACATTTTTCAAATGGAGCAGGTCTAGACCGAACTCCTTATAACATTATTTACAGTATGACAGACAGATTTCTTTTCACAACTTTGAGTTTCCTCTTGTAAAATGTACTTAAAATATAGGATGGAGACAGAGTTACTGAGTCACATCAATAAAATCAATCTCAATGATTTCCACCTCCTCGTATTAGTGAGGAAACAAGAGTTTAACATTTAAAGCTGCAGAATCCAGCAGGCTGTAAACGTTTCAGATAGGAGTGTTTGATTTATTGCCTGGGACGTGCCAGCAGGAGAGGTGTGTCTGCAGGAGAGGCCAGGGCTGCTGATAAGGAAAAATGGATCACAAAGCAAACAGATCTGAAGTATGGAGCCTGTTATGTAAGACACACAGAAACATTGACCTTCAAAGAAATAACTCAACAAAATCCAACCAAGTTACTGTGATTTAATACATTTGAGAAGAACTGGAAAGCATTCTCGACCTTGGACCCTCTTACAAAACATTAACAGGAAGCGTGTTAGGGTCAGCGTTTCATCACCTAGCAACCTAGCAAACTCATACAAACACTCCTGAAGAGTTTCAGACCAACAGGCAGACTTATTCCTGTGCTTGTTGGTGTTTACTGGAGAATGTTTGCCTTGTCATTGCTGGAGAACCACACATGGAACCAGTAGTATCAATGATGGCTCTGGTCCAACATTTATCGCAATACAAACTACAGTAGCAATAATAATGTTATTGATCAAAATGTCTGCTGTGATAAATGTCCACTCATCTCCAATCCTCATTTCTGAGTTCTGTTTCCAAAAATTCATGCTTTGAATTACAACTGTGCAAGTTAGTGTTTGTTTAGAAGCAACTAACAACTTGTGAATGGATCCTTTCCCTGCAGCTCCATCCAGCAGGTTTCAAAATAAAAGCCTTCAGTCAGTGGTGAGTCCGTCTTGCATGTCTATGAATGGATTCGATTTGTCGACTTAACACCATGTGATTGTGAATGTCTTTTCTAACAACCACCAGCAGCTGACAGGAATCCAGATGAAGAAATAAAGATAATGTTCCTCTCTCTCTGCAGTTTCATAAACTGTTTATGCTTCCAGATACCGAGTGCAGCGTTCCATCACCTCTCTGTAATACTCAGTAAATGACATGAACATGATACTCTGGTAATTACAGGCGGGCAAAGAACAGAGTGGGTCACACCCATCTACCAACTGACTGTTATCACATCTAAAGTCTCCTGAGTTAGATTTTAGCTTTTATTCTTGTTTTCCAGATGTTCCTTGCAGTTAAAGTACCAAAAAACACCTAAATACTTTCTGGTGTTTACTGACTGATTATTCACTCCTGTGTTCTTTATGCAGAGAACTGATCAAACAAACACTTGCAGATGTGTAATTTTCTTACCTTCAGAGAAGCAGCAGCAGTGAGGCAGCGAGCAGCAGCAGCTCCGTTATGATCCACGATGGGACAGGGTGTGGTGTTTAAATACCAGCTGACTCACACACACACACACACACACACACACACACACACTCACACACACTCACACTCTTCCCTCTCGGAGTGCCTGGATGACTCAGTGGATGGGACTTTTACACATTAAACCGAACACATGGACATAAATTCCTCACTGAGGCTCAGATTGCCTCGCCTGCTTTCTGTCTTATTCAGGGAGAATACTTGTTTCTGATTGGTTGGCAGCTGTCCATTAGAGTAGTAAATGGGGATGTCTGAAACATTTTAAGCACTTTGTTAAGTCAGAACTGTAGGTATCCATAGCAACTACATTTAAATGATTATTACTGTTTGTTAGTGGATGAGAGCACCACAGCCGGTAGTGAATACCGGTAACAGTAGACGGCATTGCTGCTCCTTCACACAAGGAGAAAACAGGTGAGTAAACTGTTTGTGTGGAGAGCAAAATACACATAGGAACCAATCATCATCAGCAATCATCTGACGACACTTAGCTCGTCAGTTTATCATTCTGGGTTATTTTCACCAGCCCGTTAAGCGACTACTAAAGCGCCAGTATTGTTGCTATGGTTACCTGAAGTTTAATGCACCTTGAGCTCTGATTTAGATTTAGATGGTTGAGCTGTTGACTGTGTTTCTAAAATTCATAACAAAGTTTAAACAACAGTTGCACGATTAAAACTTGATAAAGGTCTCAGTAAAGACTTTAGTAATGTTAAATCGGTTGCTAGGAAACATCTGTAAGATTAATTAATTATATACTGTAAACAGGATGTCACTGAAGCATCCCAAGCCAGCATCATTTCCAATAATTATAGTTTTAGAGGCTTAAAGATAAATGTGTAAATTGTTTTCTTTCTGTCTGCTTACACAGAGAATTCTGTGTGTTTCATAGTTGGTAATATTCACACAGTTTATAAAAGGAAATATCTGATTATGCTAAGCTAAGCTATGTTTACTTATTTTGGAATTTAAACAGGCAGCTTTCCTGCGATGGTGGTGACCCCGACATCCACTGCCACCCCCTCAGTGAGGTCACTTCCTGCAGTGATTCACCTGCACACTCACCTGAGGCTGTGGTTGTAAAGGTGGGTGGGTGTTGTTCATTTAAAACTGTGACTTAATGACCTTGATCAGGACCATAAAACCCCTCCTCTACCGTCCGCCACCCCAGCACACCCACTTAATCACCCTCTGTGTAGGTAAATATTAGCAGAAATGGTTGACCAGTAATTAAATACACCTCCTCCAGTCCTTCCAGTGATCCCACTCTATTGTTTGTAAACCACTTTAACACAATTTTAACTTTGAAAACCTTAAAGTAGCTTTAAAGACAGAGAAATATACTGTTACTGTGTGACAAGAAACAGAAAGAGACCACTGGAATACTTTCATGTGGAGGTGAATGACAGTCAGTAAATATCAGTCAACAGAAGGGAAACTTGATGGATTTCAGTACAAATCTTTGGATCAAAACAGGAAGTCAGGGCTTTGACAATAACATCCAACTGTTGGAAAGTCTTTAATACAGCTTTGGCAGAGTTTCAGAGACACACAGGGGACTGGGGAGTGTTAGAGCTACTTGTGGAGAATCACAAAGATGTATGTTGTAAATCCCAAGAGTTTGTAATTACGTTCAATTGTATGTGGTCAGACAGGAGGAATTCTCCATAATCATTTCCTAAGGTCCAGTGTGTAGGATTTAGTGGAATGTAGTGGTGATGTTTCAGATTGCAACCAACTGAATTCCCCTCACGCTGCCCTCTCCTTAAACCTAAGGCCGCCTTTACTCAAGGCAGCAACACAATCCCAACTAGACAGGTTTCATTCCGGCTGCTTTAAACTCAACAACAAACTGTCCCAGTGTGCTGGAAAAGCCAAGAGAACCACATCATCGGCAAAAAACAGAGAGACAACCCTGAACCCCAGTACCCCACACTCCCACAGTAAGACGGAATATCCCAGGAGTCACAGCCGTGAGCCATGTCCAAGACTACACAGCACATGTAGACTGTATTGGTGAACTCCTCGGACCCCTCTAGTACTTGGTCCACTACAGCAACACTATTCTGTGTGAGGACCATAGTTGTGAAAGTTTGAGCAGTTTTTAAAAATATAAATACAGGTGAACATGAGGTGAATGCTGGAACCTGCAGTTACTTAGTGTTCAATATAAACCTCTTACTGTCTGGCTCTGATCAACTGGACTCTGCATTCTTTCCTCTGTTATGTAACACAAAACTCTTCCACTTAAAGAGGAAACTCCCAAGGACAGAAACAGTGTAAGCGGAAAGCTCTATTGTTTTCACCAGCAGCAAGACCTGACAGTGGGCTCTCCTCACTTTTTTGGATGATATCTTGAAAACCTGATGGATATTCATCGTCCTCAAAGACAGATTCCTATGTTATGCCAGCTCAGCAACTTTCAAGAATTCCTTGAACTTTATTTCTTGCTGCTAAAAGGATTACAGAGATCTTTGGTATTTGGCCAGTAACACTGTGTGAAACCAGTGTTTATACATATGCAGTATACATACACAAACTGCCTGATACATGAAGTCTCCAGGTAATTGATTGGGAGGAATCACTTTAAGATTTTAAAAACATAGTTTTTGTCATCATTAAATAGTCCTTGTTTGATTTCTCTTAGCATGTTTCTATCTCTTCAGCACTTCCACCGTTGTGATCCTTCACACACACAGCAGGTGTTCTGTATTGCAGATATTGATTAGTTTCTCTCTGATAAAGTGTTCCTGCTGAGAGGTTGTGTAATCCAGAGGAATGTGAGCTGAACTCACAGGGAGGAACTGAACTCTCGCTGTTTGAATAAAACATACACTCAGTCTGTGTTGCCACGGTATCACAATCAAAAGCTGTATATCATCAGAGATATGTGAACTAAGCCCTGATTAAATATATATATTATTATTTATTTATTTATGTACCAGGGACAATATATATTAATCAACATTGTGGTTTACACTTCAATATAAATATGCCGGAGAGACCAATAAACAGACTTTGTGAATAAATTAGTTTCTGTGAGTTGAAGGTCCAGACATTAAGGAGAAACTACTGGCAGAAATGGAATAAAGGTATGTTTTCATACAGAAGGAACAAACCAAACACTGGGTCTAGGTAGGACCTTTACTGTTTCTAACTAAAAGTGAAGGAGTTACAATCTGCAGTTACACTGATAGATGCCATTAAACCCTACACACTTCCAGTGAAGAGCCGAAAACTTTGTGAGGATACAGTGATCTTCCTCACACTAACGTGAAACTATGAAATGTCTGATTTCCTTCTTGTCTTCCGTCGTCTGACCTTTGTCTGGAGCTCTTTTATGACCTCTTCTTTTTCTGCAACCGTTTAATGGCACCGACTGGATAATTAGCTCCACCAGCTGTTTATCTCCGTCAGTCACTCCATCAGTCACTCAACTCATATTCAACAGGAGTGGATAGAAATAAACATTCACATTTTCTTCTGACAATTTTCTGAAAAATCTGTAAAGATTTGCGTTAAAAATCGTCTTCACTTCTCCGTCAATAATAACTGATCCTTGTGTTTCTGAGGTTTCATACAGAGCGGCGCTATCGTTCAGTATCAAAGGTCGTGTTCAGGTCTGATGTGAATTACTGTTGCCATGGTTACCATAGAAACACAGACAGTCATAATCTGTGACTCATATCTGTGTGTGTGTGTGTGTGTGTGTGTGTCCTCAGTGAGTATAAACTGCTCAGTCTCTGTAGCGTTTTTATCATAAAGACTTTATTTGGAAACAGATGAAGAGGTAAAATGACACCAGCTGCTGCTGATGTGAGTTTAATCTTTGAATCACTGAAACACATCAGTCTTCTTTTGTCCCCTCCTGTCTTTCTTTTTTCTTCCCCTTCTTCCTTTCTTTTATTTTTCACTTCACAAAAGCAAAAACGTTACCAAAACTGTACATTTGAGATGTTTGTAGTTTTTTTACCCTCCAGTTAAATTACACTTCTCTCTTCTTTCTGAGCATTTAAACTGTAGATACAGGAGCGTATTACTGCTTACACTGAACTACAGAACGGACGTATTTCTTCTACCAAAGACGACAAACTGCCAAAGAACCATTAGAGGACTGATTTGAACCACATGACTTCCACTGCACACACACTGATGTTGCAGTTAACAGATTCTCCACAGGAGGGCAGTATGTGCTCATTTGAGCATCCATGATGTCAGTTGTTTGACCTCCATTATTATAAACCCAACTAAACCAAAACAGAATGAAACATTTTATCAGTTCAAAGCAGAATTTAAATCTGGTCTTGAATCTTTGCAGGGAAACAAATAGATATCAGATCCTTATTTTACAGAGCAGGGAAGGAAAGGAGTAGTCAGAAAAAGATGAAGTAGGGAAAGAAACGAGAATGCAGTGGTGGAATATTAATGTACTCGAGTACTGTTTGAGTATTTCCAACTTTATACTTCTACTCCACTGCATCTCAGAGGGAAGTATTGTTCTTTTTAATTTATTACATTTGTCTACTACTACTACTGTCTAAACTACCCAACAGTTTATAGTAAGTACAGCTGAAAACATCAACTAGTAACTAGTCAATTAATCAATAAGTTGATTGACAGAAAATGTTTAATTTGATCAAGCCCTATTTTTCTGCAAAAATATTTTAGTTACAGCTTCTTTAATTAAATCAAGTTCCTCAGTTACTATTACAACAGTAACATCCTGTTTTTAATTCATTGCATGAGTAATATTAATTCATTCATCAATAATGATCTAATTCTCTTATATATAATAGTATAACAAAAAACAGGCAACATTTTTGTGCATTGAGTACTTTTACTTTTAACACACAAGTACATTTTCAGTATCATTTGTAATATAATAATAATATAATAATAATCATGCATTGAGGACTTTTACGAGTATTTTCACAGGGTATTATCACCATTAGTTAAGTAAAGGATCTGAATACTTCCTACACTGTAAGGATGTAGGAAGGGAAGAGAGAAGGGTTTTTCTCCTCTTTTCTGATGAACTTAACAGACAAAACATTGTCTAAGTTTTGTCATTTGATTTGATTTCCATCTTTTAATATCAGGAAATATGTGAGAATATAGTTGAATGTATCAAACCCTCCATATTTGTCTGAACACTGAACAAAAATATGGAGAACTCAAATTAAAACACGACGCCTTCGATGTTATCAGGGGTCTTGAGAGGTTTGGGACATGAAAAGTTTGGTCTCACCTGACGGAAACAAACCTGGTCTAAAGTCTCCTCAGCTCTGTGATCTGGTTCAGGTAGCTGAAGCACCTGAGCACCAATCCTCTGTTTTGCTGACGCTGGACTTAACCTTGTTAGCAGCTAATCCTCCTCAGGGCCACATTAACAGCTTTAACCTGGAGCTGCTGCAATATGCTCCCAGCTGAGCAGCTGGCACAAACACAGCAGACAGGACACCACGGCTCTGTATGTGTATCAGAACCTGATGTATATAGAAAAAAGATTCAAAACTACTGCAGACAGTGAAACAATACATAGGAGAAATATACTGTAATATTAAAAGCAAATGAATACAATAGAGGATTAGCTGTAACCGAGCAGAAACAGACAGATGACACAGCAAACAGTATCATGCCAAAGTGTGTAATACACATGACGGTCCACCGTGGCAGTGTCACATTTTCAATTCAATTCAATTTTATTCAGACAGAAGTTATCTCAGGACACTTTTCAACAGACCCAACAGTACCACCATGAGCAAGACCTTGGAGACAGGGGCAAGGAAAAACCTTTTACTGTCAACATGCTCATTCTGTGGTAAAGTTAGAAATAATAAATATGCAACGTCTGGTTATACTTTCAAAATAAAGCTTACTGAGGTTGTATTTTGGTTTAGACACCAAAACCTAGTGGTTACTCAACACTGATTTTTTTGTTTCGATTCAGGGCTTTTACTTGTGTTTTTATAGTGTGATATTAGTGCTTTTACTTTTTTAACATTGGCAGAAATGTCATATAATATTCATAGGTATGTTTTTATTAGTGTATAATCACCTGAAATAAAGAATAATTGTGCTTTTCTTACTTTAGAATGAGACATTTATATGAAGGCCGCAATGTTGAGCCGGCATGTTTCTACAGTGACCCAGAACGGACAAACCAAACACTGATTGTAGACTTTTTGCGTTTTGCGGCCACTGTAGTTCCTCCTTTGCGCTTGGAAAGACTAACTCCTACTCATTGGATCTCTAAGGATCTGAATAATAAATAACAACTGGTTTTAGGAGTGAACTGATAAATTGGTGGAGGAACTGTTTTAAGGTGCTGATCATGAGCCAAAACATCCCCAGTTCAAGTCAGGACAGATATTTTTACATATTGTTATCAAATGCTGAAAAAAAGCCACATAATAAATCTTCAGTGGAGGTGATGATGCAAGAGAAGTGTACTGCTTACTGCTGCTTTCTGTCTTCTATAAAATACTTCAAATTGCTTTGGACAAAACAAATAGATTTGCAGCTGTTGAGCTCCATCAGTTATCAGTCACACCATCAGGACTGAAGCTTCAATCCAATTTCAACACAACACTGTTAAAACAGCACTGAGCTCTCCAATCCTCCAAACCCAAACAACTGCTGCTCAGTCCAACTGCTGATCCCTCTGCGAGAACACATGCAGGGAGGTTAAAGATTGAATTGATTTAGTTTTTTAAAACAAAGCTCAACACAGGATCAACAGTGGCTGATGAGGGAACCAGTGTTTTCATTTAAAAATACATCCGTTATTCAGTACACATATAACATACTAACTTGAAATTTCTTTTTATTTTCAGAATTTATAAATCAGATTTTTTCTGACTTGAACTTTATCATGTTTTATCCACCATAAGGACGTTCAAGGAGTCACTTCTGCTGCATTTCTTTCCAACATGGTAAATATTGATTAATCCAGTTTAGAATTTTTTCTATATATCATATATCATCAGCCCTATTTAAGTATTTTTTTATTATTGTCTCCTTTAATCTGTTTTGTATGTAATTTTATATACAGAATGCATACTGCAGTGTGTGTGTGTGTGTGTGTGTGTGTGTGTGTGTGTGTCGGTATCGTCTTTGGTTGTCTATTATGGTAATTAATTGCCCTAACAATAAAACATCTCACTGATTTGTGCTAAGCTAGGCTAAACATGTCCATGGACATTCCTCTGACTAAACAGAGTAATGAAACTGATGTTCATCATCTCATCTAATTCTGGAGAAGACGACACAGGATATCTTTGAACATCAGAGTGTTTCTGTAAATCCTCTCTCGTCTAAGATAACCCGTCAAGGGTTTTATTCCTCAACTTGTTCAGCTTGAGGACTTGTGGTTCGGTTTTGCTCAGGTTCTAATCTGAACCCCCGTCCCACCCCGTTCTGTCTCGGTCTGCCCTTCGCTTCCACAATAATCCTGTTAGCAGAGTTCCTCCGTAATCCTCCCACAGTGTTCAGAACCCTGCAGGTCTTCACAGCGTCTTCGCCGCAGCTCTGTGGGATGCTGCTGGACCCTGACTGAACAACTCAGGTAGGACAAAAGACCACCAACACATAGACCACACCCACTTACAACTGTACACCAAACCTTCATGGACATGGTGTAGCTGTGGAAATGCTGCAGAGTAGAGTGGATAAGTTGCTGTGTTTTGGTTGGTTCACTTCATTTTGTTTGGTTTATGTGAAACGTTGAATGAAATAATAATGTGATGTGATTTGTCATGTTTTTTTATTAAATTGGGGTTTGAAAAGACAGACCAACCAGAGGGTGCAGCAGGGTTGAGAGGTTCAGACAATATTTCAGTCCTAAAAATGATCTTGTGACCGAGAGGAAAGGAAAACAGGATGGCTGCAGATAGTGCCTTTAAGAACCGCTAACCCAGTCTCAACAGTCTGGTATCAGAGCAGAGTTTGGGATCTCATATTGGTCTTTCATAGCCATGGTGTCAATAAGATACTGAATAATCTAAATGTTTTATTTGCATTAAAAATCCACCAAAGTGTTTGTTCGCTTAATAAAAGTGCTAATTCATCTTTGAGCCAAACGGTTTGGACCAACAACAACCTCAATCACTCAAACCAGAAATGTGGTGTGCTTTTTTTCTTTATGTTAAAGACAAGGTTTCCCATATCCAAAGCCTCTAAGGTTGATTTTATGATTGATGGCTCTATAAATTGACTTGATTTCTTTAGCCACTTCTTTAGACACAATCTGCCCAAGGACCACAGCCAAATTCAAGGTGTTGGTGTTGGCCCAGAGGCAACCAAAGTGCTGCAAACTAGAGTTCATGCTGAGCCCAAATACCCAGAAACCGGCAGCCATATATGGGCCAGTGCCAGCTCACATTTGGTCCTCCGGCACTGGAACACAGTCAAGTGTGTCGACACTCACTGTTGATGTACTGAAAGTCCTGGCTCCATTGTGGACACTGCAAGCTAAATGGTTGCCTGGATGATGGCCTGCTGGCTAATTCCCTAACCAGCTAACTAGCTAAAAGGGTAACTTATTGGTCAGCCAATCAGCCTCAAACCTACGAACTAGTTAAGTGTCAGACTGCTGGTTGACTGATTAGGTGGTTGGAATATTTTATGTCTAGAGAACTTTTTAGCTAGTTCATTTGACTAACTAGCTGATTATTAAATACCAAGCTGGATGACTGTTTACCTGTTTGGTGCATTGTCAGGGACTGGCTCATTAGCTAATTATCTGATTAACTGAGCTATCATTAACTAATGGTTATCTAAATGATGGGTTAACAGGCTAAATGTCTAACTGATTGACTGTCTGAGTGGTTAGCAGGCTGACTGGTAAACTGGCAGATTATGTGAGTGGCCAACTTGCTAATTGACTAAGCAGTTGACTTTGAAACTGGCTAAATGTTTAAAAAGATAACTGGAAAGTGCAAATGGCAAATGACACCAGTTTTACTGGATGCATTGAGGTCTGGTTGTGCAGTGACGCGGCTGTTTTCTGCTGCCAGACCTCCTGTGGCGGATTAGGGTCATGATCAGTCAGGTCTAATCGAGGCTGACACTCAGCCAGACATGATCTTAACACCATTAAGTACAGTACAGAGAGAAGCGGGTCAGCAAACGCAACAGAAATAGAGCTGATTATTTTTGCTTTCTATTTGTTTGTCCAAGAACTTATCCTTTTTATCTTGAATATTAAATTTGTAAAAGAGGAGCCTTTTTACAGGCTCATGCTTTTTTATTCCCAGCAATGTTTAAACAAATTCCATATAAGCAATACCATCTCATCACAAGATCTATTAGTAGTACTGGTGCTTTAAATCTTATTACAAGGTCTTCACAGCAGATACATTACAGGAAATTTAGTAGGTTTTTGAAAAAGACAAAGAAAACACAAAAACTAAAAGTTTAAATACAAAATAATTTGTCCATGTTGTGTTAGACTGCAGTAATGTTCTCTCTGGTTGTTTGTTCATCAAGGATGTTGAGCTGGGTGGTCAAAGTCGTTCCCCAGCCGCCTGAGCTCCCGTCCAAAAAAGTCGATGAGCAGAAGGAGGAGAAACCAGCAAATGACCCACCCCCTGTTGCTGCCCCTCCTCCTGTCGCCACCCCGCCCCCGCCCCCTGTAAGTTTATGTCTCTTGATTTCCGAACACTTTTATACATTGAACACATTTCATATCTGGATGTTTTGTCATATTCAATAATATAGCCTATGTAAAACAAAAAATAATGATGTGTTAAGTTTATACGAACTAACGTAGTATTTATTTACTTACTTCCACTGACAGAAAGACAAAATTTGTATGTTTTGATTGACAGCTCATTTTACATTAAACACATTTCTGGATTTTGATATTTTGATATTTTATCTCCTACACATACAGTATCATGATTTAAATGACTTTGTAAACGAGGGTTTTGATATGTATATATGTTTTATTTAAATGAATAATAAATGTTGTATATATATGTCAGATTCCTTTAATTTTTCTTTTCAACAGGAGAAGAAAGTGACATTTCAAGATGACAGCAAAAATGAAGGTAAGATCGCTCACAGTGAACATTATGTGGTTCATATTGGTTCTGTTCTTCACTCTAAACATACATTACTATTTTATTGACAGCTGACAAACCTAAGCAGGAAGCACAGGCAGCAGAGGGGAACGGGTGAGTAATCCACAACGATATCAAATATGACGAGAACCAAAGTCATCACAGTCAACTAAAACAAAAAGATAAAAAACATGTTCATCAAACGGGATATTATAGAAGGCTTAAATACACGTGTGGTGCAGCGCCTGTTATGTTGCAGTGAATAATATGTTATGTATGAATGTGCTGCACACTTGAACAGTCCTGGGTTAACTTGTAAAGTCCTCTCTGCGCCAGCTAAGGTAAATCCCAATTTTATTCCAACATTGGAAAATCATCTGTGATAATAAAATAATTTTGAATGTAGTTTGGAGCGAGGCCTTCAAAGCGATGTTTTTGGATTTGTTTCAGAACAAGTTAGTTAAGTTAGTAAATAAGGACATTTTTGATATATTGGGATTTCAGAATAATGTGCCATCGTAAAAAATGGCCACTTTCCCGTTCACTGGTAACGTGCTAGTTAGCTGGAAACATGCTACTGTAGGGCTAACCTGCCAAACTAGCTGCTGCTCTAAGTGCCAGTTAGGAAGCTGACTAGCTCAATCGAGGGACAGTTTATACTCGTGCAGGACAGAGTTAAATAAAACTGGATGACGGGAGCGAACACAGAGGTTACATTGTGGTGTTTCTACGGGGAACTGTACAGTGTCCTTTAGTAAATCCACTTCTGGACTGATGTCTTTTTCTGCTCATGTCAAACATTTTACGCACAGAACTTAAAGAGGAAGAGGAAGCTTGTCACTGGGTTTTATGGTCCTTTTACTGGTTGTTCATGATCATGGGACTATAAACCTGTTTTCAGAAGTTCTGCTTCTTCCTTCTGGTTGGAGGTTTATAGTCCCAATATGTTGAACAAAGCAGTATAAAAAGTTGCATAGTAGTAACATGGTTCAGAGTTTTTACTTTTCTTACCTGTTCTAGTTTATTTTAGTGTATTTTTACTCTCTTTGTAAGTCTGGATTTTTAGAGGCTGAAACTCTTTATCTTTATCCTTTATAATGTTTGTGTATTGCATTGAGTTGTTGGTTATTTGCCTTGTCTTTTACTGCAAACCAAATCCACCTATGGGTACAAATAAAGTAACCTTGATCCTTAAGTTTATCCATTGCAGTTAGAGAAATTGCCATCTATCTATACATTAATATATGTCAACACGAATGTTTCTCTCTGCTTTGTCACATTAGCTAAATTAAATTAAATATCTTAACTTGTTGACTAAAAGTAAGCCGCTGTGTATTGCCATGTGAAGAATTTTAGCTTTTCCAGCTACTATTTAAAACAAAGTAATCGAATTACATCTTGAAACATTTTTCACACACTAAACTAAACCTGTTAACATTATTGTTATTCATAAAAATCTTATTTTATTTTTTGGGGAAACTAATACTGGCAACATCGGTCCACTGTTCGTTTTATCAGGCTTTAGACAAGCTTTGTGACTCTGCTTTATCAGTCTCCTGTAACTGTCCTGCAACCTAATTTAGTTCATCTGAATTCAATTCAATTCAATTCAATTTTATTTATATAGCGCCAATTCACAACAGAAGTTA
>JAGRRF010012886.1:782529-799742 GCA_019097615.1 Morone chrysops | reverse complement strand
TGAAAAACATTTAATTTTGATTTGGATGCCCTAATCTGGATTCCATCTTGGTTTGAGTTTTAACTTTAAAACAAGGCACTTTTTTTAAAACTGTTTTCAGCCCAGTGCCTGGCTCTCAGCCCGGTGTGTTGATGTGGATAAGTGGTGCTCTGCCTCAACCCGCAGTCTCACCAAAGCTGAGCCGAGCCAACTCCACCACCAAGGTGAGGATCAGATACTGACCCGGGATCAAATTCTACAACACACGTTATACATACACCTGTATTCCCTGATAACATTTTCCATGTCTTTCCCCTCCTTCATCACCTCTGTTCACAGGAGGAAACTGCAACAACCAGGTAAATACATTGTGTGTGTGTCCGTGTGTGTGTGTATGTGTGTGTGTGTGTGTGTGAAACAGTTCAACCAGAGACCAAGAGAATACTACAGAATAATGATTTAATTATGTATTGATAATGTATTGATAATACAGAAACACTGGCTCCATAAGTTTCATTTTATACCTGAGTGATGGATTATAATTGTTTTATACTCATTTTAATAATATTTGAAGTTGATCCGATCTTGCCATCAGTAACTCGAGACTTGACTTGACTTGGGGGTGTCGAGGGCATCTTAACGTAAGTCGTAAGTCCAAGTCCCATCTCAAGTCTTTGAGTGAGAGATCAGATCAAAACGGAGGCACGTTCCTTTTATGTTTCAACAACATAATGAGAATATTGGATGAAAATATGTTCCTGGTTGAACATTTTCCATTAGATGTGTTAGAGTCAAAATAGTTTACTGACATTCCCCCTGTTCTTTCTTCCCCATGGACAACAGTAAACCCGAAGACGAGTGAGTAATCGCAGCAGGAAACAATTTAATGCCAAATACTGAGCTGCTTTATAAACCAATTAACAGACAGATTGCCAAATAGTGAGCTGCTTTGTAAAGCCATCCAGAGGCACAATGCCAGATAGTGATCTGCTTTATAAAACCATCAGCATAAAGATTGCCAGATAGGAGCTTTGCATGATTCACTTTTCAAACCCCGCCTCCATCCTAAAAGCCTAATTTCTTGTGATAGGGAAACTCTGCTGAAGCCCACTGAGGGCCGGCACCCAGTGCTTGTGAACACCATCATCCTCTTGCCAGTGTGTTCAATCAGCTTGGAGCATAGCGATATGAAGCACTGAATTTGATGCATTTACCGTTTATCAGACGATAAATTAGACTTTGGTTGGAAAAATGATAAATGCCAGCGGACCACTGATTACTGTACAAAAACGTCAGTCATTTAGTGTTTTTGGTGAAACTGGATCATATTTTATAGAGGAAATATTTTATCTATATATATATATTTTATTTGTTTTCACTACACGTCCTCTGACTGCTCTGCCTCAACTCTCTGTGATTTATGGAGTTTCCCTGATGGAGCCACTAACTAGCGGCTGCTGTTAGCTGGTTAGCAGTGCTGTCCTATTCAGTAACTCTCCCGGACTGAGTGCTCAGAGCATCGGAGCAGTGTCAGAGTTTAATGTTACCTTTCTAGTACAGGAGCTTTAGACCTTCCATTAGCACCAGTGCCTCCAGTTCCCAGTTCATTAGTAGCAGTTAGTGCTTAGCAAACAGCAACAAGTAAATGTCCATCATTAAACTCTCTGAGAGTTGAGGCAGAGAAATCAAATGACATCAGAGGTAAAAAACTGAAAGTCTGTAACTTTCCATAACAACAGAAAAACAACAAAATGTTAGTCTCGAGTACTGAGACCCGAGTCCTGAGCAGAGCACTCAGCTGACTGAGCCTGTAGCAGCTGCTCTGCAGTGTCCTCTGGTGTCCAGTCAATTCTGTCTTTCTGGTTTTTTTTTAACACAGAAAAGGGATGATAGCTTGGATTGCTCAGGGATTGGAGAAAGTTGTTCCTCAGCCTGATCTGAAGAGCAAAGACTCACCACCAGCTGAGCAGCCCACTGAGGTACATCAGCAGTAGATAAAGTCGATAATTACACTCTTGCTTCTGTTCCACTGTCACTTCTCTGTGCACTTTCCCATAAAGAATTCATGTTATTTAACATCCTAAAAAAGATGAAACATGATTCTGGGATTATTTGGGAATATTCAATTAGCACAATTTCATATTGATTTAAACACAACAGTCGGATCTGAAGCGAGATTAACACTTTTTATTGTTGGAAAATATGCTTATTTGGTTTCTTGCTGAGACGTTAGACATGAAGCTACAGGGAGCAGCCAGTTAGCTTAGTTTAGCATAAAGACTGGAAACAGAGGGATACAGTAAGACTCACTAATGAACACGTTAGTTAGTTAGTTTAATCCAGACTAAAACATAAACATTTAAAAATGCCGATATTTTACTTTTTTCTGGGGACCAATAACTTCCTGGGTTATTCTCATGGGTTACCTGGCAACTTAAATACATGAATTTGCCTTAAACTTAAAGTCCAGAATAACCATGAAAAACTGAACGAATTAGGAATTACCTAAAGAGTTCTGGTCTGGGATATTTTTCAGTTTTTTAGGGTTAACAGATATTATTTAAATAACCCTACAACCAAATGTAAGTAATCACTTTATCCTCCAGAGAAACAGAAGACATTATTAACTCAGGCTGAGTAAATCTCCCACAATGCCCTTTGCTGTGTGACTTCATGTTCATGTGTTTGTTTGTCCTCAGGTGTGTTCGAAAGCAGCTGCACCAGGTGAGAATCTGATCTGAACATTCCTGCAGACAAACATTCAGAGATTGGACATTAAATAAACGGTTGGTTTCTTTCTGATGCAGAGCCTCAGGTGGTGGAGGTGGAATCAGACCGAGAGAACAAAAATGACAACAAACCTCTCCCACCCAGGTCTGTGTTTCTGGTAGCACTTTATAATACAGTCTGTAATTTACAGTGTAATATTGTAAATACTTAGTGGTACAAGAGACTAACAGTTGGGAATTTTAGCTATAGTTACTCTGTCCATCTGACAATAAACTAATATAGAGCTACACAGTGGTTGTAATTGAGCTTTTACAGAAATAATACTCAGCACCTTCCATAGACTGTGTAAATAAAGATGGCCGTAGTCTTGTTAACGTCCTTAATAGGTTTCTGAAAAGTCAAAAATGAGACAAAGAGGTGGAGCGTGGGTGGAGCTACGACGGGCTGAATGAAGCCTGGTTACTGAAACGAGACGCCTGCGACTGCAACATCAATATATACGAAGAAAGACGACATGACAGCTTTCCAAAAGTGAATCCTGAACCTCTCTGTTTCCCCCTGGTGGCTGACTGCAGTATAGGTCATAAAGCCCACTGCTGCCATTTTAGCAGTTGGGACAAACACAAAAATCAAACACAAATACATTTCCCCCAAAGATGGTTTCTTGAAGATATAAAAAGTGGGTTTCATGTTATGATTGACAGCTGAGCCCATTCGGTCGGCCAGGAGAATTGTTGGTACCGACCCTGATATTGCACAGACTGTGACTCCGAATGCAGAAGATGACAGTGGCCACGTCATTAATTATATCTAACTTTAAGCCTGAATATAATTTAAAGGGGTGAGTTGTACAGTTGTCATGAACAGGGAAGTTTGATACAGAGACCAAAAGGCTGTAAAGTTAGACATTTTAATATGGGGCCTCACTCACGGCTGGAGCCAGCCTCTAATGGACGTTAGAGGCACTGCAGGGTTTGTGTTAGCTTAATTTTACAGCCACAGAGGTTGGTACAATCTGGTAAAATTGACCACCCCAAAACGACTACGGCCATCATCTATCATCTATAAAACGTTTATTAAGCTTTTAATTTTCTCAATCCATAAAGGAACATCTCATTCTTCGGTTTAACAGACACATTAAAATCAAACCCACATTCAGAGATACGTGGTTTTCCCTGGAAAGGTGGGTATGAAAAATTGTGTAAAGTCACTAATAACTAAAGCTGTCAGACAAAATAGTGGAGCAAAAGTATAAAACATTTGAGATGTAGTGGAGCAGAAGTATAAAACTGCATAAAATGGAAATACTTAAGTAAAGAACACGTAGAAAGAGAAACAAACAGGGACCGAAATGGAAAATTTGGCTGGTTGCATGTGGATGTTTTGAGCAATAAAGTAAATTATAATCCAATAACAAGTGATATTCTAACTAACTAATGTGTGCTTGTGTGTGTGTGTGTGTGTGTGTGTGTGTGACTGACAGGATGATAGAGTGGCTAAAGCAGGGTATAGAGAAGGTGGTTCCTAAGCCGGAGATCCAGGTTCGCTCAAAGACAGAAGCCAATGAGAAGACTGAAGCTCCTGCTTTAACTAAAGGTTCCTTCAGCTCTGTGTCAGCCTTAAATCATCATTATAAACTCATAGTGATGTTTTTAAAATAGATCATGTTATAGAATAAATATTGCTAAGTGTCTCCTGCTTCTTTAAACAGCAGAGGCTCCAGCACCAGAACCTCCTCCAGCCCCAAAACCTCCTGCAACCCCAGAACCTCCTCCAGCCCCAAAACCTCAAACAACCCCAAAACCAGCCGCTGATACGGAGAAGTAAGACATTGAACCTATCGCACTAAAATAACTTATTTTATGGAGACAGGAAATATAATTTTTCTTTTAAATAAAAATGATTTCCGTGAGATACTGATAATCTCGGTCATGATCCAAAATAAAAAAGGTGGAATTTACTCAAGTGGAATTAATTAAGTGTTGTACTTTTTTAAAAACTATTTTACTTTTTTCTTTCCTACAATTTATTTGATGGCTTTACCCAATATTATTATTATAATATAATCATTTGTCATTTTGCATGTAAAAATGGTTCCACCTTCTGAAATATTAAAAATTTCTGCTTTTCTGTAATTTTAATGTATTTGTAATAATTTTGAAGCTTGGTCTGTTGGTTGGACTAAAGCATTGTAAAGGTGTCACTTTCTTACTATTTTCAAAAGTTGTACAAATCAATCTATCAATAGATTAATGGTGAAAAAAATTTAAAGCAATTTAATCTATAACGAAACATATCTTTATTTGCAGTTCAATGAAAATAGTTCAGAATGCAACTGCAACAATAAAACCCTGCTGCTACATTAATGAATGAGTCATAATAATATAATAATATCATATATAATAAGTGAAAGCACTTTTACTCTTTTTCTTTTGTCCTCGCAGGTCTTCCAAAGAGGGAGAGCCGCAGTCCAAGTATGTTTATCTGCCAGTACATTAGCATTAGTGAGCACAGCTTTAGCTGGGATTTTTCCAATAGAAATTTTACTTTACTATTTTAGTTACTAGGAAACAAAATATGTATCATCTCTCATAATATAAGAATGGCTAAACAAGCAGCATAATATTTGACATGCTAATTGTTTGTAGATATTTTACCCGAACTAAAAACAGTATAATGCCACATATGCCTGATGTTTTTAGCTAACACTGGCTAGCTACAAACAGGTACCAAATCATCTGATATGCTAGCCAGTGTTATGCTAGCTACAAATAAGGTTGGCACCATAGACATGCATATAGATCGACGACAGGACAGCTCTCCAAAAGTGAAGCCAGACCCTCTCTATCTCCCCCTGGTGGCTGACTGCAGTATACACTGTCTCTCTCTCTCTATCTCCCCCTGGTGGCTGACTGCAGTATACACTGTCTCTCTCTCTCTATCTATCTCCACCTGGTGGCTGACTGCAGTATATTATTTTATTATTCTTATTTTTTCACACTGAACGTAGTAACCCTAGCTACAAACCATATAAAATCTTATATGCTGGCCAATTTTATGATAGCTACCAAGCTAACGAGCAATATCACACTAGTTACAAGAAGCAAACATAATGTGTGATACACCAGCTGGTATTTGAGGATCTACGACAGAAAGGGTTTGATTTGGTCTAACAGCTCGGTGTTGTCTTGACAGTATGGTGGGCTGGATCGTCAGTGGGATTGAACGCATCTTGCCTCAGCCTGTACAGAAGCAGGTGAGTCGCTGTGTTTTATCTCTCACACATTCCAGTTAGGAGACCATCACTGAATGTGTTGTTACATTATTTGTTCCCCTTGTGCAGGATGCAAGCGGTGACGAGGTGCAGAACGGTAAGTACCACCTTTCCACTGCTTTCACATGAACATTAGGATCTCCCGAGGTTGGGTATCAGCATCACTGATATTTTAGAGACTAATTCCACATAGTTGTTGGCAGCTGGCTCTTGTTAATATACAGATAAAATATAGAGGTAATGTACAGATGCAACAGACACAACTTCTGGGTACACTTCACTATGAAGGGTGGACTAAAGAATTGTTAAGAGCTTGAAGTAACAGCCCGCCAAACCAGACAGTTGTGTTGGATGTAATCAAACCATGACGGTAGTTTTCTGTTACTGTTTTACAATTTTAAAAGTAAATTTGCTATTGTTAAATTTTTCTGACCTCCAGTGGTTTAACTTCTCACCTTACGGAGATGATGTAGAAGTGTACTCCAGGGCATGTCAGTACTCTGTGACATCACCCAACATGGGTGTGGTTACAGGTGTCAGTCTTGTGTTAAGTTCCTTTTGCAGAAACACATGCATGGATGAATTGATTGATTGGTTGATAGGTTAGCTGTGTACTGATTGGCAGGGGCTGGTGTCAGTGGTGAGGCGGACTCTAACCGGGCTGCTCTTCTCCTTCTGTTTCAGGGGGGAAAGGCGGCAAGAGCCCCTTAAAATAAAAGGAGAAGGAAGAGCGGGACAGAGTTGCTCACACTGACACTGACAGCTACAGAAAATCTTTAACTGAGTGAAGGACAGACAGACTGACAGACAGACAGACGGAGCAGTTTGTACACCTCGTGATAAAAAGCTGCTCCACAAATCTGCAGTGCTTTCAGGTTTTGTACAGCTATTATGCACAAGTAACTTTTCTCTACCCAACATTTCTGAAAAAACAAAAATATGATGTTTTTTAAATGTCTGATTGAAATATATTTTAACATGTTTTGACCAAAATGATTGTATGAGATTGCATAAATTGGTGTTCCCCAATAGCCTCTTTGACTTTCTCTAACAATGAATATGCAGTGGCAGACAAAACAACACAAGTTTCTGTACCACAGAGTAAATTGTGACATGCCGGTAAGTCGTTATTGGACTGCCCTGTTAAATAATCCAAGGAGCAGTAAAGTAACTGCAGGGACAGACTGGTTCCAAATCAGCTAAAGCTGTGATCGTTCCGTCAGTGCTACTTCATACTGGAAACTCACATAAGCTACTAGTTGCAGAGACTCAGGAATCTGAACTGACAATAGTTCAGGACAACTTTTGCATGTTTACAGGCTTTTTTTTTGTGATGATGATAATATAAAGGCAGCTAACTTAATGCAGACAGTGCAACTCATTCAAGTATTTTGCTGTGTGTTCATGAGAATAAATACATCAGTTGGAAAAAAATAAGTGCTTTGTTGTTGTTTTTGTTGTTGTGTTGAAATAGCTGGGAACAGGAATCAATCAATCAATCAATCAATGAGTCTATTAAATAGTCATGAAATTTCCAAATATAAAATCTGTATTCTGTACGTGTGTAATCTAAACACCAATTGTATATTGCATTTTTAAAGTCAGTGTTAGTTAGTATTTAAGATTCATTTGTTTTTCAAGATTCAAAACATAGAATTTGAGCCCTGCCAATAAAGTGTCAGATATCCATCAACTCCAGAATATGAACAAAAAATGGAATTTAAACGTTTCAGATATTTAGATTTCCAGTTATGTGTACAAGACGTACATAATCCTGAGTCCTGCTCTTCCTGCCATATGGTGTTCAGTCAGCATTGTACAGCAGAAGACAGACCTGGTGCTGGAGGACATGGAACAGAACGCAGAGGCCAAACTGGAGGAGGTGAGTCTTACTTGACCCGTCCTGTCCCAACCCTCAGGTAACATTTAGGATCAGTTTCAGAAAGACAGTGGCCAGAGTTTTAAAGAAAATATGTATGTAATAAACAGTATTGGGATAGTAACTCCTATCAAAAGTAATATTCTAAGTAATCATTTTTGGGGGATTGTAACCGTAATATAATTACTGAAATGTATTAGTAATTAGTTACACTACTTGTGACTGGGGAAAGTAATTATTACTAGTAGTGAGGTACTGCCCAACACTGGTAATAAATGATATGTTGTGAATAAGTCAAGAAATAATTCAAATTTGATTCGATTCGGAAGCTGAGCCACTAAAAGGTGGAGTTACAACACTGCACACCACATTGGTCAGAGAGGATCATCACTAGAAGGGTCACATGAATCAAACAGGACATCCAGCAACCTTCTGCGTTTGGGTCGTGTTGAAGAGGAAGTGACGCAGTTTCACATGATCTCAATATGACGATCAGCTAAGAATTTAATTAAATTTTATTGAACTTACAGTTCCCACTTATATTGAGGGGGTTCAATCTAAAGTGGAAAATGAAGTCAAGAAAAGTATCAGGTACCAAAGTGAGTCAAGTTGAGTGATGCCAAGTAATACCATGCAGTTGAAATGAGGCTTAAGAGTGCAATGGTTGTAATTAAAGGTAGGTACAATGGCTCTTTGAAGGGTACCATGATAGTACCTGAGTAAACACTGGGGTACTTCAGAGTACCAGGTAAATCCCATTGTAGATACCATTGGGAAGAGTACTTTGGTAGTTTCAGAGTGGGTACCATAGAACTTAAAATGGTACTATTATAATACCACAGTATTTACCATACATTTACCATTGAATTTTCGTTATAAAGGTACTACTCTAGTCCATCCATTCGAAATGCTATGGTACCTACTGTGGTACTACCATGCTAACCTTGGAAGTGTGGAAGGTTCTTACTATGCTACTCTTATTCTTGAGGGGTTTGATGGAGTAGGTACCATGGTACTCTAGATGGTACAAGGTATATCCCATGGTATGTACCATGACACTTTGATGGGTACCATGCTAGCACCAAGAGAGGTACCATGGCACTATGAGGGGTTGTAGGATTATACCATTGTATACTATATACCATCTTTATAAGGGCACCATGGTAGTACCTGACTAAGCACCATGATACTTCCAAGGTTAGCATGGCAGTACCATTGTGGTGCAATAGCACTTTGGCTACAAGGGTACTACACTAGAAATACCCTTCAAAGTGCCAAGGTAGTGATAGTGACAATGGTGGTGAGGTACAATGGTACTCTAAAGGGTAGCAGGTTTTACCATGGTAGGTAACATGGCACATAGGGTACCATTGTGATAATAGCAACAGTACTAAGATATTTGAAAAGTTAGTAAATTAGTAATCAACAGAGATTTTTCAATGTTAAGCAAATGTGAGTGAGTTCCCTCTCTGTGGTTGGTTGCAGACAGAGACCCAGATGATGACTCCAGTGACAGACAGCATCAAGAAGGAGGCTGGAGGAGCAGTTTTAGCTCAAATGGAGGAAAGGTTAGTGACTACTCTCTCTGCCTTATTTACTCTATGTTCCTTTTTCTGTTTGATCTTTTTGTCCAACAAGTGCACTAAGAATGTCTCCCAGTTGACAATCCAGGGTGACAACTGAAGGACTTTGTTATTTTAGGGTTTTTCATTTTCAGTGCTAGGTTGGATTTCATCTTTATTTTGTTTAAACTCTACATTTAACTGTAACTGTGACCACTTGTGTTCTTTCTTGGTGTACAGACTACAGCAGGAGCGTTTGGAGGCAGCTCGCATCGCAGAGGAGATGGCCAGAAAGGCAGCGGAAGAGGCAGTCCGACAGCTGGAGGTGGAGCATTCAGCTAAGATCGTCATAGAAACACTGCCAGAGTCAAACGAGCAGTAAGTGACAAACACATACAGGATACACATATATACACATACCGTCCAGCCAAAAGGACGGGTTGCAACAGTTTAAAGAGAATATAAGATTAAATTAGTTAGAGACATTATTTTTGCAGTGCATATACAGTACATGCAGACTACATGTACAATTGGAGACAAAAACGCATCGCAAACAATGTATTTTCTGAGCTGACATCCTCCAGTAACAGTCCTGTTTGTTCTCAACAGACTGCCCAACATCCTGGAGGAGGAAAATGAGGATGAGCTAGAGTAAGTCTATATTCCTGTTGCTGGCTAATATACTGCTGTTATGTTGAGTTAACTGCTTCTAGCTACCGCTACTGCAGATTCTGCCTCAACTGAAATGCTGGCTAGGTCAGATTCATCACTTGCAACACCTTTTATGTTGGATTACATTTGGCACCCGTCTATATATTTGTACTGGATCAAAAAGGGACGAAACTAATCTCTATATTCTTGTTTGACTGTGAGATATGAGGTATTAGGAGGGTTTGTAGTCGGGGTATTGCTTTATTGTAGTCCCTTAGAGAGCAGGTTTCCTATAGTATTGCAGTGATGCAAGTAACCTAGAAGTGGGCAACTTCTATGGTCTTTCATTTTCCATAATATTTTGTCAGTGTTTGAAATTAAGTTTCAGTCTTCATCTGGCAGGAATGTCTGATACTGATTTGGGCGGCCTCTCTTTATCCCCATAACTGAAGTTCAAATGTAGTTCCCAATCACTTTCAAATGTCAATGAAATACAAACTAAGTGACTAATTATTTAACAAAAAACATGCATGTCAATATGGGAATTGTGTTTTTTGACTGTACTTTATTATGCCATTTCTTTGCTTTGAGCACCCTCTACTGGCAAAGTTAGTATTAAACCGCCATACCCTTTTTTTATTTTACAAAAACCTAAAGCTCTGCTGCTCTTTGACTTGGATGCTGCTCCATGTAGCAACTACTTGCTCTCTGACACAATGAGCTGAACTTTCTGACAGGGGCTCTCTATCTTGTTTGTCCCTTGCTGCACATCGTTCAGGTTGCAGAACCTGCAGGAGGACAGTGAAGACAGCACAGACAAAAGGAGTCCTGAGAAAAATAAAGTGAATAACAAAACTATAGAGGAAGAGAAAAAAACAGCCCAGTAAGCTCAGCCATACAAAGGCTTGCACCTGCAATTAGATGGAGGAATACTATCATAATTCTTATGATTTGGATCCAATTTATCTGTAGACCATATAACATTATATACATTATTATATTTATATTATTATAATCCTCTTGTGGAGTTCTGTAAGCATGCATTATTTTTCAATCAAGAGCTTGTACCTCTGTACCATCAGATCTACTAAGCTTTTTATTTCTTCTGGTCTTTCTGAGTGAACTGAAGTCCTGCACTGGGTAAACCTCCATGCATCTTCCAATCTTTCCATCTTTGTAAGAGCTGGTCTGTTGTGCATCACTTTATCTCCCTGGAAGTCCCCTTTAGAAACAACCAAGGGTCCGACAACAATTTGTGTATATGAGGGCAAATCTGATCACTGCTGACCTTTTTTGGCTAAACTCGGTGACGTCTGCCAATAAGGCAAGGTTTCCTCCAAGTCTGCCTCATCCTCTCAGGGTGTGAAATGGGAACTGAGTCTGTAGGTTGAACTTCTTCAATTACCACTGTTTTCAGACCCTCACCTATGTCTACGATGTGTGGGAAGTGACAGAAATTAAAGGATTTTATTGAAAGAACCATGTGGTTCATTCATTGCTTCCACAAGCTCCTGTGGATGTAAATTCAAGTATGTCCAACAGGCAGGTTACCCTGAGCTAGGAAGGAAAATCATGTTCCCTGTCCATTTTTTAACCTTTATTGCTAACATCGTTCAGTTGGTTGTTCCTACAGTAAGTGCACATGTTGAATAGAGTATGATAAAGGTATGGTTAAACTTGCTGTAAAGGTTTTGAGGCCAATTGGGGTCAGCAGTATCAAGCTATAAGCATGACATTAACATATATAATTTCAATACAGTGACTTTGTTAGCCAATAGTTGCTTATTTACACATCCAGCAGTTACAGAGCGACACAATCATTCATTTGGTGTTGTGTTTTTGTTACCTGATGAATGTAAGTCCAGTATTCACTGTTTTAGCTGTTTTTGATCTCTACCAACATTTGAGGAAAATATCTTAAATATCTTTAGCTGTTTTAACTGCTTTCATAAAGGTAATTTCATACATTGCTATTATAAAAATGTTGCTGTAAAGACAAACTCCCTGAATTTGTTACTGCACTTTCAACCTAAAAACTACTATCAGCTTACGTTACACTGCATCATATGAACCTTAAGCCTGTATTAGGAAAGGAAAGGAAAAGTCAGTAGTCAGTCACTTCGGTCCAGAGGAAAAATTTCCTGACAAATATGGATAATGGATTCATCTTTTGGTTTTGTTGAGGTTATATGCATTAGCACCCCCTCTAAATGTCGCTTTACCTACACTGTATGTGAACATACCTTAACAGTTCCACAGGGGAGTTCTCCAACTATTATGTGAACACAAGGATAACAGTGGATTTGTTTTGTGGCTTATCAGTAGATTTATTCTGCTTTTCAGTCATTCTTAACACTTGCTCGTCTTCACCAGGTGCCTGGTAGAAGTCTGTCCGGCCGAAGATGATGCCACCCTTTTATCAACAGATGTGGAGCCAGCCTCGGAGAGGAGAGACCTGGAGAGTCCATCTTCCCAAGCTGTCACCCAGCAACCAGAGTCACAAGCTCCAGAGGACTCAGTTAGTGAAACTCTACATCTAGCAGACATACCTTTATACCACAGAGCTTCTTGTATTCTGTTTGGCTGGAGGGTGTTTTTCAGTGTCTATTATAACATATTATCCTCATTAGGTTGATGCTTACAGCCCACAGCTGCTCCTACTGGTTGGAGTAGTGAAGTAACTGCTAATACACATTTTTTGGCAGAATAGTTTAAGGACAATTATGGTTTATTCCCACTTCTGTCTTATTCTTACAGCTTTTCCCATCATTGCTATGAGATATAAAAACATTGTACTCACCAGGCTGCAATGAGATTATTGCTGCATTTACATAAAAGTAATCACAGAGACTTTTACTTAATTGGCCACTATGTTTTATTTTTCAATAATACATGGCTTATTGTGGATCGTCCCTTGCCTTGCAATATTTCTTTTTCAAACATGCAAAGCTCCTACAACAGCTTTGTTTACCCGAGCTTCCAACTGTATCACGTGGTCATCCACATATGAAGTCTGCTCTATTGTCATGGAGCTGAATCTTGTGATTTCATCCAAAGGACATCATCTGCACGTTGGTATGCAGTGAATTACATGACATCTTTCTTTCTCCTTCTCTCAGGCCTGTGCAGCAGGTGAAGAAGAAGAGGGTGAAAATGGAGGTGAGTGTTAATATTAAGATTTTTGCAACAGTCACACCTGAAGGAGAAACATAAATACATAAAAACCTGAGTTATTTTCCTTCCCACCAGCTATGTCACTGTCAAAGTCTCTTACTAGCTTAAAAATGGGTGTGTTTGAAAATGAAGATTTATTTGATTAGAATAGTTGCATTTGATGGATCATATCAACATGTAGAATTGAGGTTCACCTAAATTAATTGGCATTTTATTAGAATTGTGAAGTTGTCAGATATTATGTCTGATTACATGACAAAAACAGGGCTAAACAGTGACCTTTGTGCTAACTGACACAATCAATGAGCTTACATTTGTAACCTGTCTTTGACTCTGACTGTTTCTCGGTCCAGTTCCCGACATTTGTTCTCCGATAAAGAGCTTTCTGCTTCAATTCCCGCACGCTGCCGAATGTCTGGAGAGCTGCAGGACGCTGATGCATCGCCATCACCTCACCCCTCCCAAACTGTCCATGCCGACCCCGCCGCCAGAGCTCACCCAGCTGACCCAGGAGCTCTCGCAGTTCCCCAAGCTGGCGCGACAGTGCTGCATGAGCCTCGTCAGCCACTTAAGATGCCTTTACTCCAACTCCCAGCATCCTCAGCAGCTTTAACCCTGTACTCTTGCAGCCGACCCTTAGAGAAACCTTATAGACACCCTGTGTAGATGGAAACCTTTAAAGTGCCAAACAAACCCCTCTGCATCACTAACATCCTGCTCATCATCACTCCCATCATGCTCCGCTGCTCTGCGCTGCTTCACCATGAGCTGCCAGCTGACCACACTTAAGGTGATATTATAGGAAGTGGATGTTTGTGCTGTGCTAGGCTTTGCTGAAAATATTTATTCACATCATATGGGATGGATGGAGAGTCGGTCATGTGAGGGTTACAAACACTGTGAATTGACAGTAAAACACATTAATATTAATATATTAATATTAATATCTTATTACACCTTAGATGAATTTACAGGTCAGAAACTGGTAATTCCAATAGCTCCAATATGCATTGAACGCAACGCAGCATAAACATCACTGCATGATTCTGAGAATAAAAGAAAAAAAGAAATGTGTTAACTGATCAATTGATAATTTGGGAGACCAATCCAGAAACAGACTTTATGTTGTGATAAAATCTCTAATCTTCTCACTGGAAGCTTTCAGCCACTTCTCATGGTCTTCATCGGTAAATGGAAGTGTTTTTTTAACTTTTATAAACTACTATACGTAAACTAAAACATATACATGCTAGCTATTTGTAGCTACGGTAGAATCAAATATGTTATCTATATATATCTATGTGTAGCTAGTTCCACTGTCTCACATTTTTTGCATGTACATCATACACACCAGCTGTACTGGGGTATTTTTAGATAATAAAATGTTTTAATTGTAAGGATGCCCTTTAGCCTCTACGAGTCGTCACTGCTGTAGTAAGATGTGACCTGTGGTCAAACTGTTATGCTGGTGTGTTCCTCAGGGAGGCTGAAGGTGGAGGACCAAAACATCCCCCAAATTATCACAACCCCCCAACCCCATGAGGACGATGATGAGGAACTGATGAGGATCAGTCTGAAGACCGGCAATCAGGGAGATCTGCTGACGGCAGATGAATGGTGAGAGACACCACACACAAACACACTTCGTCTTCCAACTGTTGTCACCTCCGTCCTCCATGTCTTTTGTCCTGTCATTGTCGTCCCCAGGACTCGTCCTCTTTCAGCAGCCAGCGTCGGCAGCGTGGTGATCCAGGACCGTCTGTACCAGCTCGTCGGGCTGTTTAAAGGTCGGACAGAGCACCAAAAAGAGCGGCTAGTGGACCCGGACGAGTCTGAGGAAGAAAGTCCCTCCACCTGTATGTAATGACTGTCCCAGGCTGAGAATTAACATTTAACTCTGATCTGATTTCTTCAGCCTGACATTCACTTGATATCTGTGCAGAATCATCAGAACAACGTTCTAAGAATACTGTCTAATCTCTGCAGCCCCGAGCAAAGCTCCACCTCCTCCTCCACCTCCACCTCCACCAGGAGAAGAGAAAAAAGAAGATGCTCCTGCTGCAGCAGAAGAAGAAGAGGAGGAGGAGAAGGAGATGGTGCTCCCATTTACAATTTTGGGACAGCCAGTAAAAATACCCAAGCTGCCCAAACTGCCCAAACTTCCCAAGCTGCCCGACTGGCTCAGAGTCATCGTGGAGTATCGCTTCCCCTCCAGCATCGACCCCTTCACCGGTGAGTTCTTTTTCACTCTTTTTTTATACACACACAGACACACGCTGAAATGCACACTTCATGCACATGTGGACATGCAAAGGGGAGAGATGGTGGAGTGATGTCTCCTACACACTTGGAAGGCGAGCAGTATTCAGTTGGCTGTGATCTGCAACTTCACCGCTATATGCCACTAAATCTTACACACTGGATATTAATATCAAGTATTAGTATCAGAATATATTTAAAATACCAAAAGTAAAAGTACTGATGATGCAGAATGGCTCAGAATGATGCATCAATTTGTACTCTTCTTTTCCGTATCCATCTCCACAGATCTGATCTATGTACTCTGGCTCTTCGTTGTTGTGGCGGCGTGGAACTGGAACGTGTGGTTGATCCCCGTCCGCTGGGCATTTCCGTACCAAACCCCTGAAAACATCCACTTGTGGCTGATGATGGACTACACCTGTGACCTCATCTACATCACCGACATCCTCATCTTCCAGCCCAGACTGCAGTTCGTCCGCGGTGGAGACATTGTGGTCGGTGAAACATTACAACAGAAATATTTAAAAACTGACTTTTTGATTTTAGTTCAGCACAAACTTCTTCTCTAACCTGGAATTTTTTCATTTTAGTGTGATAAAAAGGACATGAGAGAACACTACATGACCACGGAAAGATTTAAGGTAAGACTGAACCTGAAGATAAAGCAGACAAAATGCTTAAGTTAATGTTATATGAAGACCAGAACATTAAAGCCATGGTTCCCAAATAATTTCAATAATTACAACAAATACCATCACTTCAAACACATAAGATAGAAGTGAGTTTTAAGGAGAGTTTTTTCTATTGTATCGGACTCGTTGGTATTTGCACTCAACTTGGCCATTTTTTTCAGAAGAAACTTTCTCCTTCAAAACAAAAACCATCGATGAAGCACTTTTCAGAAAAGCATTCATGGCACAGCTTTTTTCTGTCTCGGCCTTGATTCTATCTCTCTGACTTGGGCTTGTCTTGGACTCGACAAAGGTCGTCTTAATTACAGAACAGTAGAATCAGCAGTGAAATATTAAAATCACTTCTGACCAGTGAAAAGCAGATTGAAAAGTTAAAAGTCTGACAGTTTTTAGATGTTTCGCCTGCTGATAGGAGAATAAAGTTGCAATAGTCAAGCCTGGAGGCAATAAAAACATGGATGAGCTGCAGAGGAAAGGAACAACCTGATCTTGGTTTAGTGTCAGTTGGATGAAGCAGGACTGCATCACTTTAGTCACCTGAGCATCAAAAGACAACTCAAGTCAAGAAGTATACAGAGGTTGCTGCCTCTTCTTTACCATTAGTAGGTAGAGAAGAGGCTTCTGAAGGGCCAGAAGTATCTTTATAATTATGTCTCATATGGAATTACACTGCAGGACATAATAAAGGACACACAGGTGGTAACAGACCAGAATAGCTCTGGGGGACTCCAGCGTGTGTTTCCAGCACAAACACAGCAAGTCTGGAATGGCTGTTCGTGGTTAGTTAGCTTGGTTGGCTCTGTTTGCGCTGTTAGCTCTGACAACAAGTTGGCTGTTCCTGCTACACTGCCGTGGTCAGCTGCATTTGCTGTCAAGGCAGAGCCTGATGCATTTCTTTCTTTAGTACATTGGATAAATTCATTTAAAATGTGCAATACATTTGGAGGGAAACATTCAATTCAATTCAATTCAATTCAATTTTATTTATATAGCGCCAATTCACAACAGAA
>JAGRRF010012886.1:766522-782172 GCA_019097615.1 Morone chrysops | reverse complement strand
CAGCGAGCAATGACAACAGTAACTGTAGCAATAACAAAACATGGCAGTTTTGGGGTATTTAATGAAATATAAATATACATTCTATAACATAAGTATTTAGGATCTCACTCTTTATTGATTAAATATGGAAATGGTGAATTTCTAATTAATCTGTTCACATAAAATTTCAGTGTTGTGACACTGTGTTTGCTGTGTGTTGACAGATGGACATCATCAGTCTGTTTCCTATGGATATATTTTACTATTTCACTGGAGTGAACTCTCTGCTGAGATTCCCTCGCTTGCTGAAGGTCAGGATGTGTTTCATTGTTGAGACTTCTTCTATTTTATGTCAAGAATACCAACTTGTTTGCCATGCACCATGACATCCACAACATCCAAAACATTACATCATTACATGCACATTTAATTTTTTGACACATCATTTGTAAATAATTATCCATGATTGGCAAAGAAACAAACAATAAGTTAAAAGGGATAAACAACACCAAAATAATTAGTGTTACAGTTATTTAGGGTACTGAGCCATTTTTTGGTCCAGTTCAGGTACTGGTTAGGTTAGGATATGTTCATGAATTGTCACATATACTCTAGAGACAATCTGTTAAACATAACAAAAGAGTTGGAATGTTACAAATATAATCTATATATAATACAAATATCTCTTGAGGGACTATCCGAATAAAGTGAACCATAATGAATAAACCAACACGAATTTTGCAAAATAATTGCCAATAAGTAGAACAAGAAGTGTTTACTGGTTATTTCATCATTCATGTTTTTTAGTATCTCTCTTTGGTATAGTTTTAATTTAAGTTTAGAGTTTTTGTAATTATATTATTCCATTATTCCATTGCGTATGTGCCTTATCTTTCCCAGTTTCTTACGATGTATTTCAGTTTTGTGCTCATACTGCAGCACTGTGTTGAAGATGACTCTCATCTTTTCACTCTCAGTACATGGCTTTCTTTGAGTTCAACGACAGAATGGAAGCTGTGATGAAGAAAGCGTACATCTACAGGTGAGATATGTGATTCACAGTTGGACAAAAACCAAAGTAGGTACCAATAGCTGTCTGTCCTGTCTGAAAACACAAGTAAGGTGCTTTGTAAACAAAAAAGGGAAAACTGATGTCTTGTTAGCAAACACAATAGATACTGAGGCTTTTATACAGACAGATATCTGAGTATTAAAATAATCCAGCCTGCAAAGTGTTATATGGTATGCTAGCAGTAGCAGTGAAAGAAAAGACTAAATTCTGGCAATTTATATATATTTTTCAACTGAATAGGATCTGATAACTCATCAATAGTTCAGGTTCAGAGTCAACTTTAACACCAAAACGATTCGCTTGATGGCTCAGAATAAGTCAAAGTAATTTTGCAGTCATTTGTTTTTAGTTTTACCCTGATTAAAGTTTCGAACGTTTTGTGACATTCAGGCATCAAAAACTGAAAAGAGGTATGAGTCACAGCAACATAAAACTGTGTATCATCAGCATACAGTTGAATGCAAACAGTTTTTAATTTAATAGATGTAAACACAGACTCTCTGGGATATTGAACACAAAACACAATATTTTATGTTTTTTACATCATAAATTGAAAAAAATTGAAAAAACAAAACCATCATCAAGTGCCCAAACATTTCCATGTAACTGTATACTGTGGTGCCCCCAGAAAATGTTTTATCTGGGGGATGGGTGGTCAAAGCAGCTGTCTGGCTATAGATAGATAGAGGTTTTTTTCTTTTACATAAACTATTAATAAAAAATAAAAATTAATAATAAAACTCACTTGCAACCAGTGAGGGGTAGCAAGGATTGGGTTAGGGCAATGACCCCAGAATTGATCCTTGAGGAACGCCACATGGAATGATTCTAGTGCATTAATTTCATTAAATGTTCAACTTGTTGTGTGTGTGTGTGTGTGTGTGTCAGGGTGATCCGAACTTCCACCTACCTGCTGTACTCTCTGCACATCAATGCCTGTCTCTTCTACTGGGGCTCCGACTATGAAGGACTGGGATCCACCAAGTGGGTCTACAATGGAAAAGGCAACGCGTAAGAACCCGCCATCACTCTCTGAACAAGTTTATGATGCACACAGTAATCTGATTCTACTTCACACTAGTGAACTTTTGTATGTATGTACTGTTTGTATGAGTGGTCCCTGTTTTCTTTGTTCTCAATGCTCTTATATGACCATGCAGGTGAAGAGATAGTTTCACAGTACCTCACTGATCTACAGGGGGGTTGCAAGACCTTCTTGATTTAAGGGCTGTAAAAAAAAAACTCTAAATATATACACAGTAGGTCTATATGTCAGTTTTTCATTCATTTATGTAAAGTTGAGTTTATTGAACATATAAGCATTAGAAGTTCAAACAACCAAAGAGCTAATAAAACAATGAGAAGAAAAAAGTTTGTCAAGAAAAGAAGCCTATTAAGTTTGTATGATTGTTAAAAATTCCTTCAAAAATACATAATATAGACAAAGATTTTATAAAAACATCAGGAAAACTCATCTGTGATCAATATTCATAGAATATTCATCCAAATCGCTCCTTTTCCCCAATGTCCTGCAGTAATTGTGTTCACTGTTTGGGTTCATTGTGCAGTCTATCAGCTGTTGTTGTTATTGTTAAATATAATATGAAATATACAAATATAATAACTCAATGATAGAAAAGGGCTCCCATAAGGAAAAAGGTTGGGAATAAGTGATGTAGGGGAAGTGCTGCACGTAGGAAAAAAATGAAATTGATTAATGTTGATTTAACTTAAAACCAAAGCTAGAAACATGCTTTCTTTCTAATTTCTAGTAACAATAGAGTACAGTATCATTGCTGTCAGTGAAAAGCGTGTATTAGATTATCTCAAATCTGCATTATCAAGCTGCATTTACTGAACATTTGGAACATGCAGGGTTTTTCATTTAGGGCCATTCAGAAGGTATTTCAGTTGTTTTTTTGTTCCCACAGTTACATCCGCTGTTACTATTTTGCCGTGAAGACGTTGATAACCATTGGAGGACTGCCGGATCCCACCACCGTCTTTGAGATCTGCTTCCAGCTCATCAACTACTTCGTTGGCGTCTTTGCTTTCTCTATCATGATTGGTCAGGTCAGTTCACCATCAAACTTTGTTAATAAAAGTGTTCTACAGTAAATGAAATAAATCCAAACCATAAGAGGTAAAATGAGATAAAGGTCCATGAGATTCTGACCTGTATCTTTGAGTTCTAACTAACCGGACTGCATCCCCTCCGGTCTCAGATGAGAGATGTGGTCGGAGCTGCGACAGCCGGTGAGAACTATTACCGCGCCTGCATGGACAGCACCGTCAAGTACATGAACTCCTACAACATCCCCCGAGAGGTCCAGAACCGCATCAAGACCTGGTACGACTACACGTGGAAGATCCAGGGCATGCTGGGTAAGAAAAAATCTAAAAAAAGATTGTCAGAGAAAAAGAAATATTGGGTTTGATTCATGATGGTACTTTTAATCAATGTTGACCCCAGACCAGCTATGATGGTTTCCTATGTAACTTTATATTTTTATATATATGTATATTAGTTAGTTGAATGTTTAAAAATTCAACATAATATATAAGAATAACATGTTTTGTATGCAAAATTTCTATTTGCAAACTAACCACTAACTGCAGGTAGTAACTGATCAGTTATACAGAGTATTTTTCAGTCGGCATTGGGTATACACTCTTCTAATTCCAGTCTGCATCATTCAGAAGTCTCCCGCAAGCTCTGACTCGACTGCTTTTACTAGGATGACAGGTTAAAAAAATGCTGTGAAATTACAGAAAATAACTGACTATATTGATCATTACTCCATAAGTTGCCAGCCACTACCAGGATTTTGATCATATTGATTAATCTTTCATAGAATATTATGTTCAATGAATATGGAAACAGTGAATAAAATATAAAAAGAACAGAGCCTCTATTTTTATACATTATACAACTCATTGTTTATTAATTTTGTATTGGAACTTGAATGTTCATCGTTTTCATTTATAACATGAAATTTCCAACAGGAAATTGCATTTTTTGTGCAATTATTTCAGATTTATATTTTAGTTTTTGTTCACTTCCACTAACTAACTATTATGTAAAATAAATCACATAATATTCTGTTTAAATAGAAGTGTGTTCTAATAACGTCTTCCTTACAAAATATACACATTATTCTGGTTGTTAGGAGTCACATTCATATCTCATATGACATTAACAGTGACAATACTAAAGTACAGCAGCATACAGGTATACGTACAGTTACTTACTGTTTCTCTTATGCAGACGAACAGGAGCTGCTGATACAACTTCCTACTAAGATGAGGCTGGACATTGCCGTGGACGTCAACTACGCCATTGTCAGCAAAGTCGCGCTGTTTCAGGTGAGGAGGACAGAAAACACAGAAATGAAATATAAACATAAAACATTTTGATTGTTGCCTGCAGAAATATTCTGTATGTTTAATATGAATAATTCTGTACAAAATGAACAAGTAATGAGCTTAAAATGTCTGAATGAGACACTGAAATCTGTCTGTATGTCTGTCTCTCTGTCAGGGCTGTGACAGACAGATGATTTTCGACATGCTGACGAGGCTCAAATCTGTTGTCTACTTGCCCGGAGACTTTGTCTGTAAAAAGGTGAGCACACACCTGTCTTAAGGGTTAAAGCTGTTAAGGAGCTGCTGTAGTTTGTGTTGACCACTGTGTGTGTGTGTGTGTGTGTGTGTGTGTGTGTGTGTGCAGGGGGAAATCGGCAGGGAGATGTACATCATTAAACAGGGTGAGGTTCAGGTGGTGGGCGGTCCTGACCTGCAGATAGTGTTTGTCACCATCAGAGCCGGCTCGGTGTTTGGAGAGATCAGGTCAGAGCTGCTTCCTGTCATCCTATTAACCAATTTACATGTGGGACAGCCAGGTGGTAGACACACACACACACACACACACACACATATGTATATATATATATATGTACATGCTTGCAGCTGGTCGTAATCTGCTGCGAGAGGCCAGTAGATCCTTCACACTGGTCCTTTAAATGCTGCCTCCTTTCAGAAAAATGAGTTGGTATATCTGCACCGTGCTGCCCCCACAGCGTCCAGGTGCAGTTCACTTTTACCCCCTGGTGTTTGTGTGACAGTGCTCTGTTTCCTGTGATTGGTCAGCTTGCTGGCGGGAGGCGGAGGGAACCGACGCACAGCCAACGTGAAGGCGCACGGATTCGCTAACCTCTTCATCCTGGACAAAAAGGACCTGGCAGAGATCCTTGTGCACTACCCGGAGTCCCAGAAACTCCTCCGCAAGAAGGCCAAGTAAGTCCCCGAGCAGCTGCCTGGCTCAAGGGTCAAAGTTCAGTGTGACACTGTAACACACAGGAAGCACAGAGGTTGGATCAGCTCACCTGTGTAACTCTGTGCTCCGTTTTATTGATCAGCAGCAGAGAGTTGATCAGTGGAAACATTCATGGGCACCAGAAGATCCATCCTTTAACACAGGCGCTGCCCAGAACCTCATGTTTCATTATAATAATTCATTTATTGGCTAAATTACCGCTGAGAGAGTGACTATAAAAATGTAATTTGATACAGTTACTAAGTACCTGTTTTACCCAACCTCCACTAGGGGTCGCCAAAGCTTCCCTGGAGGGCTGTAAGAAAACTTAGTCATAATCCGCTCAAACTACAAACCGGCTGGTTCGGGAGGATCTCCGGTTCTCACACTGTGAACATGTGTGACATATAAACTGGGGCCAGACCGCGGAGTAAAAGATATTTAAAATCAACCAATCCAAGGACTTTAAACCCGCTGTGTGTCCTCTATTCCTGGTCCTGCTTAGCACACTGTAAAAAACATAATCAATGTAAAACAACGTATATATTCTGACAGCTCGGGAGCCAAAATATACAGTATAATAACTTTACTGACTTATTAAAATACAGTAAGTTCTATAATTAAAATACAGTTTTATCTTTCTAATGTTTAATTAAAGATATGTACAGTGTAAAAACAATTATCTATACAGGTGAACTCTGCTATAATAAAATAATCAGGCTGTTGTTGAGTGCTGTTATTATTGGATTTCTATTATTTTAATCTGAATTTTAAAAGTCACAGAACTGTAATAATCTGTGAAATTACAATATTAAACTTGAATTTAATAGTTTCATCTAATAAATAAACAGTTAATATCTGCAGAAAAACTAATTTTGCAAATGTATTTTAATCTTTTTATGTAAAAATGTAATCCTTATGATTATTTACAGTAACAGATTTTTCATTTATTTTAGATGTAAATTCACAGGATATTTTCGTAAGAATAAGAAATCTATAAAATAAACAGAAAAAAACCTGTAAACTTACATACAGGATGACATCAGAGTGAACAGATGTACGGACAGAAACATTAAACAATACAAACGTTGAAGTGATTATGATCGGGGTTAGAGGAAGAATCAGGGAATTATTAATATGAATATAAAAACAATAAATATGAATGAAACAAAAGTAAATAAGTAAATAATAATCTTTAATTATACATTTAAAATCCATATTACTTCACAAAAAGTCTTAAAATCATCAGGTTTTACAAGAATATTTCAACCAAAACAAGAAAGTTTTTATCTGAATATTAACAAACTAATTAATTTATTCGCTGAAGTTTTGTGTTTTTCGTCAGAAATATTATTAATAAATGAAGAAATAAATCAACCCCACCCCGTTAAGCTCCTCCCGTCTGACCCGGTCTGTCCTGATCAGGATTAGTCCTGTAATCTGCTCAGGTGCTTCCTGTTGCAGACAGGTCAGTGGAGCTTTATCTCCTCACTCAGGTCATGGTGCTGCAGCAGAGCGGATGGATGTGCTGGAGGTGCTGCAGTTGGTACGAAACCAAGAGTTTCTGTCTGTATCTGGACCCTGTGGGGGGAGGCGGTCTGTGAGTGTCCCTCATTCTTACCTCTGTGTCTCTGCAGGACCATGCTGACCAAGGACGCGAAGCCAGACGAGAAGAAGGGTAAAGAGGCAATGCAGGTGATCCCAGCCAGACCCGACACCCCCAAAATGTTCAAGGCGGCCCTGAAGGTGACGGAGCACGCCGGCATTGAGGGAACCTTCACCAAACTGAGGGAGACCTACAAACCGTTGGACGGTGATGAGGTGAGACAGAGACTAATTATATTACATATTATATATATTTATACTTCTGATGTCTTCTGTCCGTGTTGGAGCCAGAGAACTGTCATCAGACTGTGGTATCTGATGAAGACATTTTACATCATTTTAGAAATGTGTTAAACTGTCCAGGTGTGATCCAGCACACACACACACACACACACACACACACTGAGCAGCAGGTAAACATCTTCAGGTTCATAGATTCTGCAGTTTTAAATGAGGTAGAAGAAGAAAGAGTTTGTGGTTCATCCTCTCCTCCCTCCATCTTTCTCCCTCCCCTCAGGGTACGGTCCCTCCTCCCTCCCCGACTCACCGCCGCTCTCCTATCCCCCCCCTCGCTCCGGTCCGGGACGAAGATGACGCCGTCTCTGAGACCGCCGACAGCTCTGTGGTCATCAGGATGACGGCGCGGCAGGAAGGGGAGGAGGTGCTCACCGTGGAGGTGGCGCCTGGGGAGGGAAAGGAGTGACAGGAGGTCCTCACAGGACAGACCCTGCTTACCCAGAATACCTTTCTGCAAACCTCCAGAGAGGAGGCGTGGGTTTCGGGTGGAGGCGGAGAGAGAAAGACGACTAACCCCAGTGCATTGTGGGTCTCTGCTGTATTTCATTCTGGAGCAGGAAATACCAGAAAGTCGGATTTTCTTCTTCTGTGGTGCTTCTCATTTGCTTTTTAAGTGTCTGCTGCCCCCCCGCTGCCAGGAACACAGTCGGCTTTAATAGTTTGTTCCTGTTTGCTGTGAACTGAACTGAGATCAGTTAAAGCTGCTCTACTGTTTGACCCTGTAACCCTACAGTTCCTCTAACAGCCACCAGAGGCTCCAGCAGTGAGTCTCCATAAGGACTCCGTTTACATCCTGTTGGTTTCTAGAAATAATACAGCTCCCCTTTAACTTATATTAAACTCTGAGTCTACAGTCATGTTTTATACAGTCTATTGTTAGCATCTGTTAGCATTCGTTAGCTGCTGATGGAGGTTGAACGCGTTTCTTTTATGAATAAATTAGTTTTATTTTTTCTGTGTTGTTTTACTGGTCTCATATTTAATAAAAGATAATAAAAATATAATTTAATAATGTTGTTAGGTTGCTAATTACAGGAGCTAATGGCCCGTGGTAATATAAGATAGTTCTGCTCTTAGCTCACTCTTACTCACTAATCTCACAGTTTACACTTCAGCAACGTGACAATGCACACGACTAATAATACCAGAGACTTATTGTAGCTTCATGTCATTTATCTGATCTCAGGTTTTTCTTTTTCATTGATGATGAATCAGAACATTGATTATGTAAATATAAGTTTCTACTGGCAGCAGTGTGTTTTTTATTTGGTTTGTAAATTTATCCTTTTATAAAACCAGATTATGATCATGTGTAGAAATAACTGGGTAATAATAATATAATGTGTAACATTTCCTCATTAAACTGTATAAACACTACACCAATGTTCTACATGTAGTTGAGTTGTTTACTTACATTAATGTATTAGGACGTGTTAGCTTCAGCCTCAGTCTGTCAGCTGTTATACAGTTTTACCTGCTGTAAAAGCTAGGGGGCGCTGTTTCACTCTTTTTGGAAACTTTTTAGGAAAATTCATGAAATTTCTATTATCTGACATCTGATCAGATCTTTATTTCCCAGAGTCCCTAGCGTCTGTTTGCAGCCACCGACTCACTGTTTGTAGGTGAGCGTGTCTCTCTGCCGCCTCCAGCTGTGATTGGTCCATTATTTGTTTCCTGTTTCCACTGGCGGCCGTTCAATAGCTGAGCTCTAATGACTATTAATGATTTTACTCTGGTGGTTTCAGGGTTATTCAGGATCATCTGTGAGAGTGAGGATCAATAGAGCCTCAGCAGGGTTGAGTTCAGGGCCAGTATGTTTATATCTTTATAGTTTCAGGTCCATTAACATGAAAGGAGGGTGCTGTTATTTAGCCTTTCTGAAATTATTGCATCAACAGATTATTTTAAGAAAAAACTGCCCCCACATGATTTTGAACTGCCCCTCAGTCCATCCATCCTGAAGTCACTTTATCCTCATAAACCTTCTTGTAGTTTCAGCAGCTGCTGCTAGAGGGCGCTGTTGCTAGCTGCTGCTGTTACTCAGTGCGAGCTGTAACTCAGTGTCTGGGCGACAGACTGCAGCAGCTCCGTGTTAAAGTTCAGGAAGAGCTTCAGGAAGCAGAGGAAGCTTCATTGTGTCGGCCTCAGACGAAGAGGAAAGACAGAAAACAAGAAAAGGCGGGAAAACAGAAACAATGCAGAGCAGGAAGCTTCATCATCACCGCTGATTACTGACAGAAGAAGAAATATCAGCTGGAGCTCATAGAGTCCTAAAACCAGGAACAATGACTGGAGGCAGCAGGATAAAGAAGATCTAATAAATAAAGTTCTTAGTGATGGAACCAGTGTGTGTGTCTGTTTGACCACTGGGGGGCCACAAAGTTAGAAATTCTACTTATTAACTCCAGATAGACTGTTTCCAACCATCAAACTGAGACTTTCTAAATTAAATGTTCTTGTTGTCTTTTTGTTTTTCAGATACTCATAAGTTGAAAAAGATTCTTGATGAAGCAGCTTTTACTAATTATTTAAAGTGACACTAACTTCACTTTGTAAAATTAAATTAGTGTCACTTAAAATTACTGAATCTATTTGATTAAGGATTTTAGGGATGTTTTTCTAATTTACAAAATGTTGTTCATTTTACTTAAAATATTCAATATAAACAATTTTTGGAGTTAAATTAACATAAAATCTGGTTTTACAGAGATAATGCAACAAGTATTAAGTTTAAAAAGATTATTGATTAAGCAACTTTTACTAGTTAACTTTGTACGTTACAGAAACATTCCTGAAGAACCTTTTTACTACGTATTTTATTATCAGTACAAACAAAAGCTATCAGTAAAATGACTAAAGCTCATTTAACTGACTTAATTTTGTAATATTAATTTGTCCTGTAAAACATCAGGAACGTTTCTGTAACTTATAAAACTAAGTTAGTTCAAGTTCCTTAAACATTTTGATGTTTGAGTTAAACTTCTCTGGTTTTTACGGTCATTAATGAGAACATGTCAACAGTTTTCCCTCCATGTGAATCCTGTAACAACATCTTCATGTGGTCCAGTTCCGACCCGCCCTCAGCTCTATAAAGTCTTTTTTTCTCTCGCTCATGCGCGCTGAATCCCCATATGTCCGACAGTCCATGAAGGCAGCAGCAGTCAGACAGGCAGCAGGAGCGACAGTCGGATCCTCCACCGCTGGAAAACTGCAAACCACCGACTGACAGGGCTGAGATTCAGGTTCTAACTCACCTTTAGACACCTGGACTCTCTACCCGACTCACACTGGGGGGAATCTACTACGAGGAAGCGGCGGAACGAGGAGGAGGAGGAGGAGGAGAGAGAGGAGGGAGAGGAGTCGCTGCTTGGGACCAGAGGTAAGGAGGAAAAAGTTTGCTTTCTTGAGGCGTGTTGTTGAGGAGGAGTCTGGTTTTGGTGGTTTATGGGGACGCAGCTGTTTGTTTGTGAGCCGGTGAAAGTGTCACACAGTGCAGATCTGATTGAACCTCCCTGCGGCTCAGCCTCCTTTCATCAGACCGTCCAGCAGTTTCCACCGATTCAAAGCTCTTTTCTGTTTGTAACAAAAGAACCAGAGACCTCACCTGGTCGGTCCCACAAACACACACACACACACACACACACACACACACACAAACGCACACAAACACACACACGTGCTTGTGTTTCTGTGGTAATGCTGATTACAGGCGGAAAGTATCGATATTTCATGATAATTAGGGGGTTTGATTGTATTGATTCTAATATAGTAAAAACAAAAGCTCTGATGTTTTCATACATTTTATTTTATGATACATTATTCTGTACTTTTGCGTATTGGTGGCGCTCTGTGTTCCTAAACTTATACTGTGAAACTTTTAAAACAAACACCCCTCTCATGTTTGGATTAACTCCCTATGGAAACCTATTTGTGCCAATGTGACAGACAAGTTAGAAACTTTCTCAAAATAATGAATAAACATCTCAAAGTAGTTGAAGGAGTTGTTTCTCATAATAATTTACAAAATCCTTTTTTTTTCTCGCCTTTTTCTCGAGCTTCCATATGTCTCCATTAGAGGCCTGGTATGGATTTTATGGGAATTATCTGGATGTATAAAACCTCTTAAAGCTTTAGATCTACACAAATATAAATGTTTAAACTTCTGGATGCTGCACAGCGTTGGATCAGTCACATTCCCCACAGTTTAATTGTTGGGTTAATTAATTAAAATTCAGATTTACACTGTAAACAAGAGAGACACCCAACCACCCCCGAACCATTCGGTCTGTGTACATTCCTCCATTATTTTTATATTTCTATATATATATATATATATAATTATATATAAAGTTTGGTGTGTAAGAGTCCAACATCCAAAACAATCAAATTCATGGAAATAAATCCAAATTGTGAATATTGTCATACGAAGTCTGTTGTTCGCCGGCTGTTTGCTGTCTGTTACAGAGTATTACCATCTGTACTGAAGAGTTTGTGTTAAAGGTTTTAAGGTACATTTAGGTTTTATTACGACCAGTGTTGGACAAGTTACTAAAATACTGTAATTAGTTACTCGGGGTGTTAGGTATACGTATCCAGATATCTGAGCTACGATACGATTCAGGGACAGTTTAATAAGCAACAATGTATCCGTAAATCCACTGTTAGTTAGTTACTTCTCTCAAAAGTAATGGATTTACTTTACCAATTACTGCATATAAAAGTAATTAGTTACTAGGTAAAGTAACTTTTGTGTTACTTTTAAATGTCTGTTTCAGTTCTGATTAATGCACTCAGATTATGGGCTGATTTGTAAACCGCGAGCTAGTTAGTAGTATTGAGCCAATAGTCCTAACATTGCGGATAGTAACGTTATTCTAAATACTCACTCAGTTTAACTATATGCAGTTATCTAGCCCAGTGGTTCCCAACATAAGGCCTGGGCCCCTTCAGAGGGTCATGAGATCAATCAGAGGGGTCGTGAGAGAATAAATTGGAGAAGAAACAGTTTCCTGTACTGTTAGTATTCAGCCTGAAACTGTGACACTTAACTAAAAATCCTCCAGTTTAAACCTTCAGAGCACAAACAGGTGATGTTCTGCTGGATGATACACCTGTTAAGATACACTGTTAAGAAACAAATAAACAGTTATATAGAGAAGCTTTAAGTAAAATAAAGTTCTTCTTCAACTGCTGCAAAATAGTTCCAATCACTGAATAATCAGCTGCACTATGCTGCAGTAATTACAAACTTCACTGATCGATCAATAGTTTACTGTATTAAAGTATTATTACTATACTATTATAAAGTATTATAATATTTTTATATATGTTTTCATTAGTATATAATCAGCTGGATATAAGAATCGTTGTGTTTTCGTTACCTTACAATGAGCTGTTTTTATCTAGAGAGGGAGCAGGTCCTCCTCTGGCAGAGTCTGCCAGTTAAACCACCATGTTTCTACAGTAGGCCAGAAAGGACTAATCAAACACTCACTGTAGATAGGGACTATCTACTCTCTAGTTTTCCTGTCTTTCCAGCAGCTGTTTTTACTTCGTTCTTTAAAAGTTGACATTTTGGAGACAGTTCAGTAAAAAAACAAGTCTGTAAAACCGTCTTTTACCAGCAGCTGTTGAACACGTGTGGTTCCTTTCATTACTCGCCTGATTAAAAACCATCCTGATTCAAGCTTTAAACACATTAAAGAAGCTGTTGGACGTCCTCAACAGGATTTATATCTTTTCCTGTCCTCATGAGGACACTCTCCCTGGCTTCCTGTTCATGCTGTGTGTGTGTGTGTGTGTGTGTGTGTCTGTGTGCGTGTGTGCGTGCGTGCTCTGCGCTGATGATGACAGTAACATCAGTGTGTTTGGTGGCGGAGGCGGCGCCCTGCAGGGTGTGTCTGCAGAGACTGACCGCTGCAGCAGCAGATTTCCTAAAATAAACCTGGTTTTGTCTGCAGGTTTTTTGTGTTCTTGTCAGTGAGCAGCCACGTCACCAAGGACGCACTCTCACATAATTTACTGACGTGGAAGTTCGACTGTCTGGTTGTTCTGGAGGGACGTTTGTTTTCACTGCCAGTGCAACACACACTATTGCAGATACAGACAATACGTAAAGTCCTCAGGTCCCGTCCAGTGTCCCAGCTCCGTACAGCGCTGAAGCAATGTGAAGGTTTGAGAGGGTGATCAGTAGTCTGGGTGATGACCGGATGAACTGCTTTTATTTTAGCTTTCAGGTTGTCATTGTATCACATCGTAGTTAGTTAGATCGACTTGAAATATCATATAAAATAAATTAGATCTCCACCTGCAAAAAAGATTTCATTCTCTGATATTCATGTTATGTTGTATGTTTTTCAATAACTAGGATAAGTTTGTTCAGTAGCCTGCGTAAACATTACTGAGACGTTGTTTGTGGGCCTGAACCCAAACGTCCCCTTAAAGAATAAATGTTTACATGTTTATTACAAGCTAAAGTAAACTACAATTTAGTGAAAATTATTGTCAAAACTAATAACATATACACTCATTGTTAATAAAATATTAAATATAAATATAATTCTTCCCGGGTTCAGGCAGAGAGTCAAAGCTGTATAGACAGCTAATTGGACCGTTCACTAGCTAATAGCAGCTAGTACAGTTAGCATATACAGCAGTGCAACAGTCAGACTTCCTGTGTTACAAAAGGAAAAAAGGTCCGTGTATCAATCCTCTGATACTTTGGTCCCGGGGACGAGGAGCAGCTCCTGAACGCAGTTTAATGTTGGTTAGTTCACTGAGACTTTCTTCAACTCAAAGCAACGTTTCTGTGTACAAAGTCCTCACGTACCGTAACTCTGAAAACGCAACATGTTCTCTGGTATTTGATTGAAGTCAGTGTGTGTTTGGTGCGTTTCCTGTGCTGCAGGCTTTAAAAGGACACTCTGTCTCTGTCTCTGAAACAAACACATACCAGCAGCAGTCCGTCCGTCCTCACAGAAACGAGCTTCACTGAGCTGCAGACACTTAGAGATCAGTGGAGATCAACAGAGAGTAACTGCTGGTGGCTAATGTGTGAGCTAACACAGCTGCACATTCTACCTTTACTGTTCTCCACCTGCAGTCAGGAGTTCCAGTCGATCTGATGAGAGCAGCGTGCAGCAGCACGAGGCTTCGTCTTATCTGAGGAAATGTGATTTACTGCTTCATAATCAGATTCTCTGCCTCAGAGTTTCAGAGGACGAGGACTGAGTGAGGGGTTGTGGGAAAAGCTGCACATTGATGTGTGTGACCTTTGTGGGAAAGGTTTTCAAAATAAGAGTAACTGTGACAGTAGCTCTCCAGTCATAATGTTTCAACTCATCAGCCATATTTATGTAACAATTAATTAATTTGTTGGTTAACTAGAAATGTATCTGATGATGTTTTGTTCATCAAGACTGTAGCTGTTATCTGTTCATCAATTGATCAGTTTTATGATAAATCATTAGTTTGGTCCATAATAGGTCAGAAATAGCTGAGCACTGTTTCCCAAAGCCAAAAGTGACGTCCTCAAATGTCTCAGTTTGATTACGCTGTGTGTGCTCGGTTCTACTGGTACTTTAACTTTACCAGAGAAAAAGAATTTTTGACATTTGAAGAGCCAGAACTGTTGTTGTTGTTGTTGTTGTTCTTGTGTAAACAGTGGTGTCAGTTAGATTTCTTTAGAACAGAGTTATTGAATATGAAATCATCCGTCTTTGCTCTCTACATTTCAGCCTTTATTATCCTCGGTGTGTAAAATCTTCAGGTTATTAACTTAAAAAAAAAAGATCCTTCCCACTAACCCTGAATCATATTACAATCACAATATTTGCCAAAATTATCGCAGTATTTTTACCATATCGTATTTAAATAAGTTTGAACACGATACACATTATTATACCCCTCCACACACACCGAGCACTTCTTTTGCTTCGTTCTCCGGTGGGCTGGACCTGGAGCCGGTACCTGCTGGATGCTGGAGAATGAAGCAAAAGAGGTGCTCGATGTGTGTGGAGGGCAGCCTCTGGGCAGGGGCAGCACAAACAGAACATCACACAAAACTAGATTGATTAGAACTAGAACTTTTTCTGTTTTTGGTTTTAAAACAGAAAATACCAGGAGGCTTATTTTCTGTCTTTGGGTTCGACCTGTGGCTTTCTGAACCTGATGGACTCGTCAGACTACCTGCACCTACATCCACACCAGGTGTGGAGTTTGACTTATTGTGGTTACAGCAGTTTAAATGAGCGTTTCAGGGATTAGTTATGACACATTTTTGTATTGTTAGTGTGGGACAGGAGAGAAAAGTACAATTACAATTATTATAATAATAATAATAATAATAATAATAATAATAATAATAATAATAATAATAATAAT
>JAGRRF010012886.1:748019-762105 GCA_019097615.1 Morone chrysops | reverse complement strand
GATGGAGGTGAAGACCTGACCTGCCTCAGCGTTAATCTGTTTGAGTGTCACAGAGGATAACGGGACGGAGAGACGGCTCTTCAGTCTCGGAGTCGCTGCTCGTCCAATCAGGACACAAACTCAGCTAACGAGCTAACGAAGCAGCCGCAGAGAGGAAACGCCAGCAGCTCACAGAGGAACAAACATGGAGGAAAAGTTCTTCACAGAGGATTTTCACTTTTCCTGACGGTCTGGATGACAAACCTCAGAAAATTCTCTCGTTCTTGGATTCTTGGATTTCCTGATTTCTCCTTCATACAGTATTTTATTGAGACGGGTTTTGTCTGCAGTTCTGTTTTAATGTAGAAAGTTAAAAGTAAAATTCTCGTACAGCTTAGATTGGCTGGCAATTACACTTTTCAATTAAACTAAAATCAGTTTGATCTGCAATGTGAGGCAGCAGAAAGTAATGACGGTTTGTTAGGGAGCAGAAACAGTGTGAGACTTTCCATACTTCCAGTTCCTTTTTGAAAGGTTTTTCTCTGAACTACAATTTAAGTTTTTTCTAAAACCAAAATCTTAATCTAGCAAAAAACATTAGAATTTTTTTATCAGGCCTATAATAAAAAGATTTTAGTCAAAGAAAAATCTTTTGAATGAAAAAATCCTATAATTGTCTATAATTGTATTTTTAACAAACATCTAAATCAAACTTTTTCTGAGACCGATAATCATATTTTTTCAAACAAAAATCTCAATCTAGCTTCAATCTTTTCCCATTGTCTCTTAATTTCAGTGAAGTTCAGGTTCCTGTTTCTACCTGCTGACTTCACGTTTAAATTCATTCCAACTTAGATTTATAAAGTTTTTTTGGCTGTGGAACTCAAACAGCTTCCGGTGAAATGTTGGCAGTTGTTCTCTGGTGAGCAGGCTGTGATTGAAGTTTGAGCTTCACTGTGCAGCCGGTCGCTGCTGCAGCAGCTGTGCCTCCAGAGGGTTAAACTGTCGTGACAGAGGCGGCACACACAGCGGCGTGAGTCCAGAGCGTCTTGAGTTACGTTGAGAAACTGAAGCTGCTGGCTCTGGTTACCTGTCAGGTACCTGTGGACGTGACGACAGCAGCAGATGACGGGACAAGGTCCACAGGTTTTTATCAGTTCAGTGGAAATGTAATGTGGACTGACGGGGCGGGATCCAGGACAGAGGTGAAACAGGTGAGACACAAAAGCAAAGCGTGAGACAGAGAGCGGATTATACAAACAGCAGCAGGATTAAAACTGATGAGCTTCGTTCAGCTCGGAGGACAAATATTTGGATGAGAACACAGAGTCCTGGTCCTGTAGGCTCAATTCAATCTCTCAAACTTTGAGAATGTAAACTCCTCACCTGGACCGACCCGGACGCCACCTGTTTGGATTCAATGAAGCACCTCAAACAGCATTCAGTCTGAGTAGTTTCAGCGTCCGAGCTGGACCTGCGGGACAGGGGTCATGTACGTCCTGTGCACCCTGGCGGTCCTGACCCTTCACAGCCTCATCAAGAGCTGGAACAACAAGGCCGTGGAGCCCGGCGGGAGCTTGGAGGCCGCGCGGCGGAAAGGTCGCCCTGGGGATGAAGATGGAGGCGTCCCTGAAGTCTGTGGAGCGTCCAGGCCTCGGGTTGGGGAGCACGGAGGACCGAGGAGCTGCAGAGCTGAAGGGAAGAGGAGGCGAGGAGGAGGAGGCGTGTGTAACGTCCCCGACAGCAGGAAGCGGGTTCAGGTGAGAAGATGGAGATCAGGTTCAACCAGCAGAGTTTAAAGCAAGACTGGTGAGGATACAATGGATTTTACTCAAGTATTTTACACATTGGAGCTACTTCTTTCCTTTGTTCTTCTCAAAAGTCAAAATCTAGATGAGAGATTAGATTTCTCTCCGACCAATAATAATAATCCTATCGTACTCTACAGATTTGAATTGTTTTTCCATTTTATGTTTTAGTTACTGATTTAGATGTGACATACATTCTAAGTTCTACAACATGTCAATTGAAAATGTCATTATCTCATTAAATTCAAATTAAAGATGCCTTTAGTTGAGGTTTACCACAATAATGGATATAAACAATCATTTACACAACAATAATCAATCTAAATACAAACAAGATGGAATCAAAAGCCAGCAAAGGTTTAATACAGACAATATACATCCAGTTCCCTTAAACACTATTGGCCCTAAATCTGCAGATCCCCTTTGGGAGTTCTGCATTGCAGGCTACCACTAAGCTAGCAAGAGGAAGTTCAACAGTTAATTTATGTTGGGAGCCATCTGGAATTAGCTAAATGTTTTTTATGTTATTACAATCTTATCTTTTTAACCTGAGTTATATAAGCTCTGAACCAAAACAGTTACTTCAGTTTTATCCACGTTACATCCAGTTGTTGATTTGCAGCACTTCCCCTGGTGATATGGTTGTGTAAACAGGTGTGTCATCTGCATGATTATGGTACATATATTGTTGTTCTGTATAATCTGGTCTTGTGGGAGCATGTAGATGTTGAAGAGGCCACAGAGTGGAGCCTTGGGGAACTCCACAGGTAGAAGTAGAGGACTTTCAGCTCTTTCACTTGTTTTTTACGTTGTTGTGTTGCTGTTTTTATTAAAGTAAAAGGTTTGAATACTTCATCCACGACTGATAAGATAATAACAGCTTTTGTTTCGAGAGCTCGGCTGAGAAACAGCTCGGCCAATAAAATCCATCTGATTCTGGCAAACAAACATCTGTACTTTTACAGTTGAACAATAAACATTCAGATATGGCGACACAATAAATATTAGCAGATCTGGAGGCGGCAGTAAATCTAACCTGAATCTGAACCTTAAACATCAAACTTCATTGGAAGTTTTGTTATTGTTTTATGCTGCTCTCTGATTGGCCGACAGCTGTCTGATAACTTTATATCCATAGATCAGCTCAACAGTTTAAGCTCTGAATTAGAGTAATTAACCTGCGGGTAACCATAGCAACAGGTAAAGCTAATCTAACCACAAGTTTAAATGACTATAAACATAAAAAAAGGTTCTGTTGTAAAATAGCTATCAGCTGTATCACAACAGTAATTAAACAAGCAAGCTAAAGTTGGCAAGCCAAACTAACGTTATTGCCAGCAAAATACTATCTGAGTGGATATGTAAGTTGGCTAACGTTAGCTTCCCCAGCTGACGTGATCGATGATACTAAGTGACAAACAGTGTTGATGTTTACCAACAATATATGTTGTAGCAGTATGAAGCTAACAGTTGCTTTCTACAAGCCAAGAGCGGTGCGAAGGCAGAACTGCGTCTTTCTGACACCAGTTAGGCTCCGCCCACAAAATATTGTTGTTTACAAACAGAAAAGTCCTTTTTGTGAGGCTATTTTTATTAAACCTGAACGTGGGAGAGAGACCCTGCAGACCGTGCGTCCAGGTTAACGTCGGTATGTTCCAGTTAAATCTGATGTTTCTGGTTCTCGCCGTGACGTTTTATGTCAGAGGAGGAATGTGAAGCCATTGACTGATCACATGATGTGAAACATGTCAACAGTCAGTCAGATCAGGAGTTACATAACAGATTTATCATCTGATGACGTTAATCTGACCTCTAACAGGAGGACACAAGCTCTCTCCTGCACGACACTTTCAGTCAACAAGCATCAACTTTTTGTGTTTTCTATAAATGGCCGACTGTCCGAACTGTCTGCAGGTTCCTGAAGAGCCGATTTACAACTACGATACTTTTTAAAATCACTTTAAAACACGTCTTCCTGTCTCCTGGCTGTGTGTGAACCAGTTTATACTGAGGAGCGTCAGTGAAACTCGCCGTGTGCTCAAAAACATCAGGACAGCTTTCTGCTGCTCAGCAACACAAACTCAGAGTTTTACTGTGTCGGTCTCCCGTCTTTGTTTTCAGCTTTTTGTCCCTCAAGTCAGCTTGTACACACAGGAAGTGAGTTTGTTATTTCAGTACTTTCAGAAGCATTTTGTCTTCTTTGAAAAAAGCAAGTTTAAAGGATTAGTCAATTTGATGAATTTCATGTAAATCAGATGGTGATTGCCATACAAGGCTTACTTCCTGTTTCCAGTAGGTGGCGTTCAGGGTCGGACTCTTATCAGACATGTGAAGTTGATCCTTTCATTCCTTACAAAGTCCCCAAAGAGTTTTTTACAATACATGAAAATGTCAAAAAACGGCACCAAAATGGCACAAAATGGCTGGCTTCCTGTTAATTCCTGTAAAATAATAATAATAATAATAATAATAATAATAATAATAATAATAATAATAATAATACATTTGATTTATAGAGCGCTTTTCAAGAAACTCAAAGACACTTCTGATGAGTTAAAAGAAAAAGGTCCTCAGTGGGGGAGACAGGAGGTTGGCATCAGAAGAGCAGAGGCTTCAGAAAGAAGTGTGGAGACGGGGCCTGGTTGTGGAGGGGGCCTGGTTGCGGAGGGGGCCTGGTTGTGGAGGGCTTTGTGGGTGAGGAGAAGGACTTTAAATTGGATCCGTTGTTGAACAGGGAGCCAGTGTTCTGTAGGACAGGAGCAGGTATAGGTGAGTTCTGGATGTACTGAAGTTTATTAAGGACTTTAGAAGACGTACCATATAAGATGCTGTTGCAATAGTCAGTTCTGGATGTGATGAAAGTGTGGATGAGGGTCTCAGCAGCAGAAGAGGAGAGTGAGGGGCGGAGGCGTGCAATGTTTTTCAGGTGGAAGAAAGCAGTTCTGATGATTTGGTTGACGTTGTGTTCAAAGGAGAGGTTGCTGTCAAAGATGACTCAGAGGTTGTGTATCTGTGGGGAGGGAGACATTGTCTACGGGGCGCTATTGAGCCACTTTGTCACATCCATGCCCAAGATTGCGTGTTTCATGAGTTTCTGAGCATCTTTTGTTTCCATTAAAATTAATAATTGGTCAGAAATATAAACATAGGAAATAAACTCAATAAACAACCAATAAACATTTTATAGAACAAATGATCAATTGAGAAAATAAGCAATAATGAAAATTGTTAGTTTAGAGATTCTGTCTCTCTAGTAACACACACACACACACACACACACACACACACACACACACACACACACAGGACTGTTGAATATTTCATTTGGGGGGAGGAGCAGCTCCTCACGCTTCAGTTGAGGCTGAAATATTTATCCGTCGATGGGGAAGAGGGAGGACGACGAGGAGGAGGAGGAGGAGGAGGAGGAGGAGGGAGGGTGGAGGAGGTGGGGCCAGAGGAGGTGTGATGCTGCTGTGCTGTTGCTAGGGGAACAGAGAGGGAGGCAGCTGTGTGTGTCTGTGTTGAGGGGGTCGGTGGGTGGCGTTGACACCGATCTTGCTGCTGCTGCTGTGTGTCGGCGTAAAGCTGCAGCAAGCAAGACGAGGATGCGGCGATGATGCAGACGGCGAGGCCGCAGGGAGGGAGGTAAGAATGGGAGACAAAGAGGGAGAGAAGGAGGGATGGAGGTCGGAGGGTGGAGAGAGAGAGAGAGACGCTGCAGTGGAGACCGAGAGGGACGGAGAGATGGAGGTCTTTCTGTAACCTGATGCTGCAGAGTCGCCTTTCCTCTGATGACCTGAATACACATCGATTGTTCAGACACATAAAGCTTTATTTTATTTTTTATTCTTCACTCGTCCTGATAATCCTCCTTTTGTCTGTTCACTCTGTCCGGTTTTATTCTGGTTATCGACACACATGTAGAATTAATTTCTGTGGCAGATTTGTTCCCCTTAAAGAAGAATTTTTGATTTTTATTTTGTTAAAAAAAGATGCTGCTTGTTGTAATTTGTCCAATTCGTCTTCATCATCACCAGGGACACATCCAACTCTGGTACTGGTACCGGTACAGTTACAGGACAAAAAAAACATCATGCAAACGAAAACGAGAGGTTATCCACTACACTGTAAAACCTAATGAATAAATTTAACTCGGCTGGTGAGGAAACTGATCACCTTAAACCATTTTATTTTTATTAACTCAAACAATTGAAGCATTAAAAAATATTTCATTTTAATAGAAATAACTCAATATTTATTGTTAGAGTAACTTTGGGTAAATTCAGTTAAGTCACACTCATATGCAGCATTTCTCCAAACTTATTTGAAATGTGTTCACAGGATTTATCTGAATAAAGTCACTTAAATACATCTTAATCATACAAATGTTTCCACCAAGTTGAATTTAACGTTTTCATGTTATAGCAGATGTAGGCGGAGCTATAATCAAGTATTTTAAAGGGACAGCGGAACCCAAAATCTAAAATCCTCCTACTTCTAGTGTTGTTTACCCCTACCGAGATGGTTTTGGTGTGAGTTGCTGAGTTTAAGAGATATTGGCCTTTGTTCAGATATAATTTCTAGAATTCATTGTTATAGCAGGACACAAAACTGTGAAAATCTCACACACAAACATTTGTATAAATCCTGCTTTTCTGTCCAATAACTTGCGGAGTCCCTCAGGGAAGCACCCTGGGTCCTTTTGAACTTTCTGTGAATTCTTCAGATTTTCAAAAACTCAGCAGCAGGGTCTCTTTCCAGAACTCATGAGCCGGTTACTGAAGATAATCGACAGTCTTTGTTGTGAGCAGTTTCATGTAGGAACTATTCTTTTTCTACCTATCACAGCAGCACAAGCCGAGTGCCATCTGATCGTTTCTTATGAAATTACTTAATTAATCGATGGAATAATTGATAGCATACTTGATTACTTATTTAGTCAATCGATAGCTGCAGACCTAACATTTATTAATTATGTTTGCAGATTTTCAGAGAAAATTCCTGGATTTCTTTTAATATAATGTGTAGTTTTACCTAATGAATATTCAGTAATGGACCCTGTACAGCGTCTGTGATGTGCTGGTTCAGTCACAGTAAACGCTCTGTGAAACCATGATGTCAGTGTGTGTGTGTGAGCAGACAGGGTGTGAGTCTAAGCACATGGACACTGAAAGGAAACAGGAAGAGATGATTTGACCCAGTTTAGAGGAGGAGGAGGAGGAGGAGGAGGAGGAGGACCTTACACAGCAGGAGAGGATGTGATGCAGATTTGGTGATTTATTGTCAGTTATATTATAGTTTGTGTTTTTGAAATACGGTTTTAAGTGTAAATTAAATGAAGCATTAAACTGTATCTCCATCAAAATAGTTAACAGCTAATGAATTAATCAACCAACAACTCTTCTGCACTACATCATACTATATATTTTTTTTTTTAGAACACACTGGTCTGTAAAATTTTATTTTTTTCTGATATTTATAAACATCTGAAGAATTTGTAGGACGTTCAGAGGACCCAGGATTTTTACATTTTATCTTAAAAAATTATTCAAAACGATTAATCGATTTTTGATGTTTGATAAGTAACTGACAAACAACTCTTCAGCAGTACAAAAGTACTATGTTCCTGTTTTTATTCATTTTGATGGACTTGATGCAGTCTTACCAACAATAAGCACACAGTAATAAAAGCTAATCTTACTACAGAACTGAATTGTATGTTTTGAAGTCAGTAAACCTCCGTCTGTGTGTCAGACTGATCTAGAGTCAGTGTGGAGGTGTTTGTAGACGGTTTTCAGACCGTTGGGCTGTGAAGGTGTCAGACTGCAGCAGATGGCTCCGTGCTGCGTTTACAGCCAGAAAACAGTCGGAAACTCTGGATGGAAAAAACCCATCGTTCCACGTGTTCATCACTGACTGCAGGAGGAAATATAGAAACATGTATTTAAACTGAGCTGAGCCTCAGAGCTGCAGCACACAGCTGGCCTGTGAGAAAACATAAAAGCAATAATTTATTGAACCACAATCAGCATTTTCTCTCCTGTCTGAGTTGTTGTAGCTGAGATTGTGTGTGTGTGTGTGTGTGTGTGTGTGTGTGTGTGTGTTGACAGGCGGTGTGAAAGGTTAACCTGAGCTCTGCAGTCTGCAGGGAGAAATGTGTCAGCAGCTGTCAACATTAATAATACTTTCATATACTGTATATACTGTATGTTTGTGTGCCAGCGTCTTTAAAGCTCTAATCCACACTTTCACAACGCTGTGTGTGTGTGTGTGTGTGTGTGTGTGTGTGTGTGTCAGCAGATGTAATACCTTCTTACCCTGAAGGTTTTAAATATCAAAGGAACGTCGACGTAAGAAGAAAATTATTTGTTGAGAAATACTGCTGGACTGGAACTATAGGACTGGGATTGGGGTCCTGGGACCTAACCATTGATGGTATATATAACGGACAGAGCTTCTGGGTCTGTGAAGAGTCTTAAACCTGCATTATATGTAAAGGCCAGCAGGGGGAGCTCCATCGGCTGCAATGAGAGATCAATATCATTCAGTCTTATGGAGAAATGAGCAGACAGTTGATTTATGAGCTCAGTAAACAGTTTCCTGATGAGTTTCTGGTCTCAGTCTCTAGTTTCAGTCTTCTTCCATACAGCATGATGTTCATTTAGTGACTGATGGTCCCATTTAGAGTAAAACAGACCATAAAGCAGGGGATGCTTTAGGGCGGGGCTACCTTGTGATTGACAGCTCATTCTTAGTGAGTCCGTCCAGCTCAACGCACCAAAAAAAAAAAGAAAAACACACAAAATACACACAACATACAAAATACACTATAAACATAAATAATACTAAATCTGTGTATATATAAAGTAATGCACAATCAATGGCTCTTAATCAACCATTAATTGACAGTGCCCTCTAGTCGCCATAGTAATTCTACTGGGAGCAAAGGAGGAAGTCAGGTGATGTCGGTTTCAAACCAGTTTGACTGACCAGACCGGATTAGTAATACTATATTTTACCTGTCGGTGGCACATGTGAGCCCACAACTCGTTTTTGTTTTCCAGATGTTCCTGCAAATGTTTTACAATAAAAGCCTTGTTAAACAGGCTTTTAATTTGAAATGGGTGCAGGAAGTGTTGAGTTTGCAGTAACTTTAACAGAGCGGCTCAAAATTAGGCTCTATACTTCTGCTTCTTTTTCTGTAGCTAGCCACCTCGCTAATACAAGCAAACAGATGTGATAAGCATGAGTGAAATATAGAGCTGCAACCGTTAGTCGACTAATAAATTAGAATGTGATTGAACAGTTTATAAGATGATGGAGGCATCAGAAAACATCTCTTAGTGAGCTCTGGCTCTTGAATCGTTACGTACAAGATTCTTGGTGCCATCTAGAACCAGCCTGTGTTACCACCAGTTTTGAGTGGAACCGTAGTAATTAATGATGCATCAACAGATGGCGCTGCACCGCGACCTGTAGAATATGACGAGCCCACTTTGGTTCCCAAGGAAAACCTGCTTTTGTTCGAGCTGGGAATCAACTTTTCCAAACCAGTTTATTTATTGTCTATATGCTCTAAAACTCCAATACACCTGTACATTATTGATATCACCAGGCTGAAGATTGAGAGTTTGAGTCATTCATTAACCTCTTAGTGAGATCTGATAGTAAACAGGACTGAACCTGCATCCCTGCAGTCAGTGGAGGGTTAAAGAAGCCATCTGCTCTGAGGATTAACAGATTACATTCACTGAGAGTTCATCCTCAACAGCCGCTCTGAGATCAGGTGTTCATAATCCCGGTGTGGTCCGGTACAGAGACTGTAGGTGGGTTAACTGACTCCAGGTCAGTGTCCTCTCCGCTCAGCAGCGGCGGATCACTGGTTCTGTGGGGCGGTCTGAATGGGACCAGTTGGGAGGCCTGTGCAGCGGCCAGCAGCATGCTGGGCTGGGTGGGAGCTCTGATCAACAAGAGCTGGCTGGACCGAGAGCGCTATGTCCCGCTGTCTGAGCGGAAAGCTCGCCACGTACATGGACGGGTAAGAAAAGAGGGTCAGGAGATGGTGGAAGAGTCGTTATTTATCTGACACTTAAATCACTGCTCAAGATCTCCAACGGGAACCGCACTTTATTTTCTAGTAGCTTCTTTCGTACGGTCCTAAAGTCCCACCTCCTCTGGCTGTTACAGTTTGTTGCTCCTGTAGTGACGGGAACCAGTTACAAAGATAATCCAGCCCCACACCTTCATCCCTCCTTTTAATAACTCTGATCACTGCACCAGCTCTACAGTAATATCTGTTGTCATACTGTATATGTATATGTTATATGTGCTGTTTTACCTTTCGTATTGTTTTCTTGCACTAGCTTTATCTGTGTTGTAATTGTTATCAACCTTCCTCCTGTTGCTGCCTCTTGGCCAGAACAACTGACTTAAAAACGAATGTAAACTATACAAAAACAAAAATATACTGCAGCTATTAGAAAACACTAACTTTACCTGTAAGTTCACAGTTTGTCCAGCAGAGTGCGCTGTGATGTACAGTACGGTGGCAAACAGAGCAGGAGAGATGAAACAGCTCTCAGCTAAAGAATATTTATCCTGTCCCTTCAGGAAGTTTTTTATTTTTTTTATTGAATATTGCTGCTGCATTAATGTTGCACACTACTTTATGTACTTTCTGTAGTTGAATCTACAACAATGAACTCAAACAGTGAACTAACTGCAGGACGTTTGTGTAAAACCACAGATTTGGATGAATTGTGATCAGATTGTTTCCTTCGAATATTGATCAGAGATCAGTTTTATTGATATTTTTCTGAAATGTTCTGTCTGTGTTATGTTTTTGAACAATCATACAGACTTTCAGACGAATTCAGTGTTTTCTTCTCCTTTTGGCTTGTTCTGTTCACTCTTTGTAATAACTGAGATATTGGACTACTGTGTATATTGTGAAGTTTTCATGCATCCCTTATAATCAGTAAGGCCTCGCATCCCGTCAGGTTGGGAACCACTGATGTAAAACATCAAGGAAATGTTTAATGAGTTTTGTTAAAGACTTTTTACTTTATTAGATTATTAGATATTTGCATCAACTTCTACTTTGTGGACTGTAATTTGAGTTTTATTCTGAAAGTCGCTTTCTCTTCCTGTCTTTGCAGCCGGTCCAGCGGTCCAGCGCTCTGCTCAGCCCGGCGGTCATGTTCAGCACAAGAAAGACCTGGGACCTCAGCCACACCGCCTGCCTGCAGGAGCTCTGGAAAAAAGACGTCTCATTGGACGGTGAGTCGGGCGTCTGTCGCAGAGGAGGAGGAGGGGAAAAAAACCCACCAGCGTGGCTGCATTTCTGACATCAGAGTGAGTGTGTGTGTGGTTTTTTTTGTGTGTGTGTGTGTGTGTGTGTGTGTGTGAGAGAGAGAGAGAGAGAGAGAGAGAGAGAGAGTGTGTGTGTGTATGAGAGAGAGACAGAGAGAGAGAGAGAGAGTGTGTGTGTGTGTGTGTATGAGAGAGAGACAGTTATGTGTGTGTGTGTGTGTGTGTGTGAGAGAGAGAGAGAGAGAGAGAGAGAGAGAGAGAGAGAGAGTGTGTGTGTGTGTGAGGGGGGAGGAGAGGTGAGCCATACCTGTCAGTAATGAATGGAGCTCGACAGCGAGAGGAGGAAACCTGAGAGTGTGTGAGGGAGACAAACAGGTGAGCTGAAAATATCACATTTAATTAATTTATTGATGTGTGTTCGCTGGTTGCGTGTCTCTCTCAGCTGATCGGTTTACAGTCGGAGTCCCAGGAGACGACGGATCAGGTTCCCAAACACTGCAGCTGTTGTTTTACACTGTACACACTTTTCTCTCTTGAGCTGATTGTGTTCTTTCATTATCCGCCGCTTTCTCAACCTGAGTTCAGAAACAAAAGTTAAGGTTTGTTAGTCTGCAATTATTTGTATTGATCATTCTGTAACACTAAAACCGAACCAACATGGAACAAACTGTCCTTCTTAAGGTCTTAAAGTGTGTTAAACTGACCCTGTTGAACCTGCAGTGCTCATTAATCAATACGCTCAGTTTGAGCCTGTTTACACAACAGTCGAGTTCCCACGCATCCTGGAAACACCTGGAAACACCTGGAAACACCTGGAAAGGGATTCAAGTGGCCAAATGTCCTGGAAGATTTTCATTGTATTTCATCCCCTCCCTAGTTACTCCGGAGGGGACAATACAGTCGCCATGGTAACTGCATTTGTTTGCATATGTCATAGCTTCAGTCTGGTACAAAAAATTAGTTATTGAATATTTCTGATCAAAGACGTCTCCAGGCTGTTTATTCAGTCTGATAACAGTTAGAAACACAGATCAGAAGAAGACTGTTTGTAACGTTCATTAAACTGTAGCTAACAGTGCCACCAATGGCCACTCAGTGAACTGCAGTCAGCGTCCTGTTGCAACCAAGCTTACGATACATGCCTCCCATCGCTCTCGTTATTGTGGTCTTGCTATCGGTAGCTTTGTACCGCTACATAATTTATTGTTGGCTAAAATCAACACTGTCAGAATACATAATAACCGATACGCACACTGATACACACACTGATACAATTTATTTATTTTTTGATTTGTATAGCGCCAATTCATAACAGAAGTTATCTCAGGACACTTTTCAAATAGAGCAGGTCAGACCGAACCTCCTTCGACATTTACAGAGACCCAACAGTACCACCATGAGCAAGCACTTGGCAACGGGGGCAAGGAAAAACGAGTACCACCATGAGCAAGCACTTGGCAACGGGGGCAAGGAAAAACTGCCTTTTAACAGGCAGTAACCTCGGACAGACCCTTCGGCTCTAGGTGGGTGGTCATCTGCCTTGACCAGTTGGGAGGGAGTCGGACAGACCCTTCGGCTCTAGGTGGGTGGTCATCTGCCTTGACCAGTTGGGAGAGAGAGGGCGACAGACCCTTCGGCTCTAGGTGGGTGGTCATCTGCCTTGACCAGTTGGGGGGAAAGAGAGCGAGCAAGCACTTGGCAACGGGGGCAAGGAAAAACTGCCTTTAACAGGCAGAAACCTCGGACAGACCCTTCCACTTGGCGACGGGGGCAAGGAAAAACTGTCTTTTAACAGGCAGAAACCTCGGACAGACCCTTCGGCTCTAGGTGGGGCAAGGGAAAAGAGTACCACCATGAGCAAGCACTTGGCAACGGGGGCAAGGAAAAACTGCCTTTTAACAGGCAGTAACCTCGGACAGACCCTTCGGCTCTAGGTGGGTGGTCATCTGCCTTGACCAGTTGGGAGGGAGTCGGACAGACCCTTCGGCTCTAGGTGGGTGGTCATCTGCCTTGACCAGTTGGGAGAGAGAGGGCGACAGACCCTTCGGCTCTAGGTGGGTGGTCATCTGCCTTGACCAGTTGGGGGGAAAGAGAGCGAGCAAGCACTTGGCAACGGGGGCAAGGAAAAACTGCCTTTTAACAGGCAGAAACCTCGGACAACCCTTCGGCTCTAGGTGGGTGGTCATCTGCCTTGACCAGTTGGGGGAAAGAGAGAGAGAGAGAGGCCCTTCGGCTCTAGGTGGGTGGTCATCTGCCTTGACCAGTTGGGGTAGAGAGAGTGAGAGAGACGGCTCTAGGTGGTTGGTCATCTGCCTTGACCAGTTGGGAGAGAGAGAGAGAGAGAGAGAGAGCCTTGGCAATGGGGGCAAGGAAAAACTGCCTTTTAACAGGCAGAAACCTCGGACAGACCCTTCACTCTAGGTGGGTGGTCATCTGCCTTGACCAGTTGGTGGAGAGAGAGAGAGAGAGAGAGACAGAGGCAACGGGGGCAAGGAAAAACTGCCTTTTAACAGGCAGAAACCTCGGACAGACCCTTCGGCTAACAGGCAGAAACCTCGGACAGACCCTTCGGCTCTAGTGGGTGGTCGTCTGTCTCGACCAGTACGGGTGGTCATCTGCCTTGACCAGTTGGGAGAGAGAGAGAGAGAGAGAGAGAGAGAGAGAGATTGGTCGTCTGCCTTGACCAGTTGGGGTAGAGAGAGAGAGAGAGAGAGAAAGAGAGCGAGAGAGAGAGATCAAGGAAAAACTGCCTTTTAACAGGCAGAAACCTAGGACAGACCCTTCGGCTCTAGGTGGGTGGGGGCACGGAAAAACTGCCTTTTAACAGGCAGAAACCTCGGACAGACCCTTCGGCTCTAGGTGGGTGGTAATCTGCCTTGACCAGTAGACGGACGGACGGACGGACGGATAGCAACAACAGTATTGGTAATGGCAGTCTAGCAGGACCATGGCAGGAGACTCCACCAGGATCCATGAGAACCTGCAGG
>JAGRRF010012886.1:550304-561242 GCA_019097615.1 Morone chrysops | reverse complement strand
AACTACAGTATTAAATTACAGTATTAAACTACAGCATTAAACTATAGTGTTAAACTACAGTAATAAGCTACAGCGTTAAACTACAGTATTAAACTACAGAGGAGAAGAGTTTCTCCTCATTAGACTGTATGAAGATGATGAACTGTGTTACAGGTTCTGTGTCACTGAGCGTCTGGATGAGTGACGTTAGGACTTTATCTGTGCAGGGTCGGAGGCTTTGTTCCAAACTAACTGTAGATTATTGATTTATGTGTCGTGACCTTCAGGTCTGAATCAGGCAGTCTTTGTTCTACCTGCTTCTCACGCTGACTGGAGCTTTTTAAGCTGTTTACAGTATACGGACACTTATATAACTGACTGTACTGTACTCAGATCAGTGTGTTATTGTGCAGCAATGACCAGCAGCCACATGGTCTTTAAGAGGATTCTGCGTCCAGGTCCGAACTGTGCAGGAGGTTTGTTGTTGTTGCGTTCTGGTCTTCAGACAGACAGCACCCCCCCTCCCCGGTCCATCATGTGTCTCACTCTCTTCTCCTGTAAACCTGAAAGAGGAACTCAGTGAAACCACTTCTTTCTTCTGGAGAGTTGAGTGTTTGTGCTGATTCACTGCTGCTCACAGTTCCCAACAACAGTGAAATACAGCACTCGCTCTCTTACTGTTTATAACCTCTGTCGGTTCACTGCTGCACAACGAATAAAGAATAAAACACAAAGTTAAATCTTGGTTGATTTGAATTAGAAGTGCTAAATAATCTCAGCTCACTGGTTGTTTGTTTTAATAAATCACAAAGTAAGGCTTAAATAATAATCCCAGTGATCTGTTAAAATGTTATAATACGTTAAAACAGCAAAGTCACACAAACAGACTAATGGAGGCAACTTATGGAAGCTGATCACTGCCAATGTGGAAAAAGATTAGTTTAATTTAGTTTAATAATGAGTATGTTTCTAAATATTTTGTCTTAGTATTTGACTTTGTGACACTAATTTATAAAGTTTCTCATTATAAGGAACTTACATAATCTTTTTTTTCTGTCACATTGGCAGAAATGGGCTTCCATATAAACTCCGATATTCAGGAGGTGAAAATGTTGTTGTGGCTTTGAAGAAAGCATAGATCAATGGTTCCCACTCTGGGGGTCAGGACCCCCACTAGGGGTCGCCCAAGTTTCACTCAGGGGTCACAAGGCCTTCAAGGTTTTAAGGGATTTAAGAAACCTTTAAAAATATACACAGTAGGTCTATATTTCAGTATTTGGTTCACCGTGTGAAGACAAGGAAATACTTAAAAATACATAATATAGACAGAATTATAAAGACAGGAAATAATCTGCTCATAATTCATCCAAATCTCTGGTTTTAAACAAACTTCCTGCAGTTACTGAGTTCACTGTTTGGGTTCATTGTGCAGTTTTCAATATATGAAATATCTATAAAATATGTCTCTGAGTCAGTTTATTAAATGAGGTCCCTTAAAGAAAGCTGGGAACCAGTGGCACAGATAATATAGCGGCTTCAGTTCTCCATCAATAAATCCTACAGCAGTCTGTGCAGAGGTCAGTGACTGTGGTCACATTGTCTTTATCATTCTAGTTTTTAGTCATATAATACAGACTGATGAGAACAGTCAGCAGGTCCAACAACAAGACTATAATAAATTAATAAATTACATAAAATAAAATACACCTATTCATTTTATTTCATATATTTATTCCATTCTTTGGAAATACGACATCAACAGAGCAACATACATTTTCACCCTCCTCTTCCAAGCATGTTCTGGTGTTTGTCTGTTCTGGGCTAATGTAGAAACATGGTGGTTCAACATGGAGGACTCCACCAGAGGAGGACCCGCTGCCTCTGTAGATAAAAACGTCTAATTGTGATGTAACAAACACACAATGATTCTCATTTTCAGATGATTAAACACTAATGTTAATGATAGTTAATGTTATTATATTACATTACTGTAATGTTATTATATTATATTATATTATATTACATTACAGTAATATCATTATATTACATTACTGTAATGTTATTATATTATATTACAGTAATGTTATTATATTACATTACAGTAATATTATTATATTACATTACTGTAATGTTATTATATTATATTATATTACAGTAATGTTACACACTGAAGCTTTAAATCATTGGACAGTTGAAGATATCTACAATAATCCTGTTAGCTCGCTGTCTCCACTGAGCTAACGTTGTGGTTTCTACCATCTTACAGATGAACATATTTCTGTGGCAGCAGTTTGAGGTTTCTCAGTGGATGTTGAGAAGCAGCAGCTTCACGTTGGTGTCTGCAGTCAATCTACTGCTCAGATAAGGAAGGACGTTTAATGCACATTGCTTAATTTCTACATTATCTGTCGGGATGACCTCTGACCTCTACACCCCTCTGTACAGGAGGGCACAGGAAGGTTGATGATAGCGCTGTCACATAAATCCCTGTGATAGCGTATAACGGGACTGACTTCCACTGAGAGAAATATGTCGGTGCTAACGGTCAGATTGGTGTTTGTGTGAGTGATCGGAGGGACTAGAGCCCAGCATCCTCCCAGCAGGCCGATGGGTTTAACGCTTCAGCAGCTGCATTTACTGAAGAATGATGTGAACAGAAATCATTACCGGACGGACGCAGTTGAACTGTGAGCTTTAATATATTTATTCAACTTATAAATCATCTGTTGGATGTCACACATCTTCATATACTCTATTGCTTGCTGGACGTATCATCCCGTGTTTGAGATCCAGGAATCCAGTCTTTATAAAAGTTTAAAGAGTTGATGTGTAACCTGAGTTTTAATTCACTGCTGTTAGTTTCATCGATGAGAACTGAATATTTCATTCTTTTATTTTCAGTTTGGTTTTGGTCGTTCTCACCGTGGTTTTCATTAGTTTCAGTCTCAGTTCTGTTTCTGGTGTTTCTGGTCACACTGGTGGTATAAAGTAGTCTGAACCATGTTTTTGTCACATTTTACACATTTGCTTTCATTTCATTTTGCTTTCACATTATAATTATAGAGACCAATAAATAGCTTTTCATGACCTCCGTCCTGTTGTCATCACCTTTGTCCACCTCTGCTGCGTACACGCCCTGTGCACCAACACAAACACAGCCTAATGATCATTAATCATCATAATCATTCTTATTATTAAATAAAACCCATTCATCAAACATTGATCTATATTTAGACTTTGACCTTCGACCTGTATTTTATTGGCAAGGACCTGTGAACACAAACACACCTCAGACAGACTCTCAGGTAAACGTCTTGTTGGATTACATCGTCTCGCCGTCTGTGCTGTGACACGATGCAATTACCTCCGTGAGCCCATAATGATGCCACATTAATCTGTTGCCGTGGTTACGCCCCACATCAGCCACGCCGCCGTGTACACCTGTGCAAGCAGCGCGCCAGTGACACCGCTGTGACGTCACACCTCCCACGCGTCCAATGGCGAGTCCAAGCGCGCAGCCTCCCTCCTGATTGGCTGTTGGCCCTGCCCTTAATTAAAGTGCGGTGGCAGCGCTATTAGCTCGCCATCCATCAAACAGGAAGCCTCAGCATTATGACAGCGTAATTACTGGTTGTGATTGATTCAATCATCCAGCAGATTAAAGAGCTCTTCAGAGAGGGCGGAGAGGAGCTCGCACACAGCAGTTTATTTGTTTTCCACAGATTACAGCTCTGGGCTGCACAGAAACTCTGGTAATGTGACAGGACGGCGGCGAACCGCAGAGCAGCAGATGCAGCGGATGACAAGAGCATGAAAACACTGAGAGAGAGAGAGAGAGAGAGAGAGAGAGAGAGAGAGAGAGAGAGAGAGAGTAAACAGGGATCACTGTCCCTCCTCACTGGGTTTACTACTGAAAGGGATCCTGTGGAGCAGACTGGAGGATTAACTGAGTTTCTAATTCAATCATAAGGCACTCGCAGGGATTAATGACGACACAACGGCGTCCTGTTAGACTTTAGAGTTTGACCTCCAGCAGGCAGCTACGGAGAGCTGGAGGGGCCACAGGAGGAAGTTGATCAATGTGTTCTTGTGACGATGAGATAATATGTTTGTGATTTCTACTAAAGAAAGACATTTATTTTTATCTCCTTTGTCTTTATACATCTCCTGTCCCACAGTTTCTGTCCAACAGGGACAGGAAGTCTGTTTCAGGTATCTTCAGGTATTTTACAGTTTCCTGATAATCAATAACAACAGTTGATGACTCATCCTGCACTCGGGGTGTAAGGCCTAATTAGCTGCTGCTAATTGTATCTGCTGTTAGCAGGCGACAGAACCGGGCTCAGCAGCCGGACCGGGTTCAAAGACAGCCTCCGAGTTTCCTGATGGAGCTAAGGTCCCGGTCCCGGTCCGACTGCGTTCACTGGAAGCTTGACGCTGATGCTAGGTCATATAGCTTCTGTTAGCTTTTGGGGACGTGCATTGTAAATCAGCTGCGTCTGTTGGATGACGTTATATATTTGTCCTTATAGAAATAAACATTAGATAAATACATGTAGAGGTTTAAAGGCTGTTCAGGCTTTTTTGGGGATTGTTGCAGCGTAAAATGTTTCACTTTTCTAAAAGAAAGATTTTATTTTTAATAAGGTGTTTGGTTTTAGTTATTGGGCCCTGTTCACACCTGGTATTTAAATCTGTGTGGGCTTTTATAACTGACTTCTACTTTCTGTGACTGTGTGGAAATCTGACGTTTTCAAATCACAGATGAGGAAGAAAGGCATTAATGCCAGAGAAAGTAAAAGTGTCCTGCTCCAAACCACAGAGACATCACAGGCTGGGACAAACAGACGTTAATTCATCTGGAACGTTAATTTACAATCAAAGCTCAGATAATGAAGAACCTGTCAGAGACAGCGTTACACAAACTTTATAAAGTTTCTCCTCACTTCTAAACTCTTAAAATTGTGTTATTTTTAAAGGGTGTCTGGTTCAAACAACTGCTGCTTATCTCGGCAGGTAGGGGCCCAAACATGGGCGGCTCTTCAGTATGTCCCAGAATGCACTGCAGACACACCGCTAAATGTGTTTATAACAGACCTGAATGATCTGATCTCAGTGCACACCTGTACTATAAATAATAATAATTTTATTTATAAAGCACAGAACATGACAGAACCAAAACTAATATCAGAAACCCATGTGAGTCTGATAAACATACAAATATTAATAAGATAAAAGCACAAACGTATGAATATAAACAGTCGAACACGTGACACATTATTAATGTAAGTGGCCTGCTGAGGAATATATTTCTATAAGAACACACAACCCATCAGTCTTCTAAAAAACAGATCATTGAACAGGATGAAATAATGTTCATGATAACAATTAAAGAAAGTTTGAGGGAACATAGTGACGAATTCAGATGAGCGTGTCCATCGGTGTAGGCAAAGGTCAGAGGTCGTCTGTATCTGATGGACGTGTTGAAACCGACTGTTGTTGCTTCAGCGCTACAGATTTTGAAACCTGCAGCTGGATGAGGACAGTTGTTCTATATTGATGTCCTGTGGTCGGGTAGTTCTGCAAACCCCTGCCGCCATTTACGGGACAGAGCTGAGCCGATTGGCAAACAACACGCCAAACAGGAAGTTGCGGCTTTTTTTAAGCAGCGTTCGTTAGATACACCTGAATCGTGATTGTTCAGCCTCCTCCAGCTCCGACGTCACAGAGCGCTTATCTAACGGCGGTGGGCGGTGGACGGCAGCCAGGAGGGATCATTTAGATTCTTTACAGGTTTTATTGGTGGGAACAATCAGCTCTGTGCCGCTACGTTGCCCAGCTGCTCTGTGTTCATTCATTCGTCATCAAAGAGCTTAATGCTCTTACAGGCGCCGCTCGGTGCCCAGGGCCAGCCAACCCTTCAATGCCAGGACGCAGGCGGCGGCCATGTTGTGACGTTTCTAACCCTGGAATTAAAACTCCAAACTCCAAACGGAGCAAAGTGCAGCTCTGCAGGGTTTTAAGGTTTATAAATGAAACTGGGCACAAACGTTGGGATTAATGGTTTTGGTTATTTCTGGACTGGCGAGGTCTAGTCTGACCTCGGGGGACCTTCAACATGAACCACTGCTGTAATCTGATTACATTACATTACTTACATTGTTCTTCTGGATTAAAGCTTTTTTTTTTTCATAAAGGAAATTTAGTCCACAGCAGATAACAGGAGCTTTCCTGGGGACATGGAGTATGCAGTATTTTCAAAATAAAACTCCCAAAATGCAGAAGAAACAAGTATTCCTTCCATCATCAATATTCACCAGTATAATGGATTATTTTCACATTTCTGGTGATCAGTAACATAATGAAAACTCTCCACACTGACTTTTTATTATTTTATTATATTGAACTTTAATGACTTTAATCAAACTAATGAGTTTTGGCTCGAACTAAACAAGAGAGGAGAAGAAAAATGTTCTCAGCCTGAAGGAGTTTTATTTTCCTCCTCACATTGTTGACAGACACACACACACACACTCACACTTACTCACACACACACACACACACACACAAACACACACTCACACACACACCCGTGCACCCCCCATGATGACTCGTCTCATGATTTAGGTGACAGATTGTGTTGATTGATGACTCGGCGTGCTGGAGGTTCATTCGCTTCGTTCCTCTTTAACCACAAAGCACAATAACATCCCGCCCTGCCAAACCCACAGGACAGGGCGAGAGACACCCTGCGTAGGTGAGAGAGAGAGCGAGCTGCCTAAGGGCTGATGGGTGAGGACGGGGGAGAACGGGGAAGTTAAAGAGAGGAAGAGAGACGGAGCAGAAGGTGTGGTCTGATCTCAGAGCAGTTTTCTGTCTAATGAGAGCGATTACCAACCGGTCAGTTTGTTTGTTTGTTTGTTTGTTTGTTTGTTTGTTTATTTGTGTACATGTCATCAACTGATGTACTCAAACACTGTGCAGTGTGTGGTGGCATCTAGTGGCGGAGTTGCAGATTGCAACTAACTGCAAACTGCTTGTGCCAGGCCAGGATGAAGGGACTGATAGGGCAACAACATAAGCTTTCAAAATAAAAGAATTATTAATCACTGGCTAGATATTATTTGGATTTCTGCTTTAAGTCAGCAGCAGAAGGCAGGTCTGTCTGTCTGTCTGCCTGTCTGCCTGTCTGCCTGTCTGTCTGTCTGCCTGTCTGCCTGTCTGTCTGTTTGCCTGTCTGTCTGTCTGCCTGTCTGTCTGTCTGTCTGTCTGTCCTCCTGTCTGGCTGTTTGTCTGTCTGTCTGCCTGTCTGCCTGTCTGTCTGTCTGTCTGTCTGTCTGTCCTCCTGTCTGTCTGTCTGCCTGTCTGTCTGTGCACCTGTCTGTCTGCTTCCGCACTGTAGACAGAACTCATAGAAATTGTCCGTATTCATAAATAAATGTAAGATGAGATTTATTTGACTTTATCATTATGAATCTGTTAATTATGCTAATAACTGAATTACTGGTATCTACACTATAAATACATTCTGTACTGTAGATGAGGAACTATAGATATATCTATGTTTATATAGATGTATATATATATATATGCACCAAATGTTGAGTCATATGTCACCAAACTGCCTTTAATTAATTTATTCTCTCATAAAATCAGACATTTCAGGTCACATCAATCCCTCCAAAATAAGCTTTAAATCGTGGATTGTCAGTATTTTAGAGACCCAGCTGTAGTTCCCACCCTGACTATCCTCTGCATACATCAGCTGGTTGATTCACATACATTTAACCTTCAGTAATTCTCTGAATATCTATATTATTTTACTACTTTTACTGAATTAGTGAGTATTTCTTCCAGCTGTGCACTCGGACTTACTTCCTCTCCGGCTCATTGATCTGTTATTGATTGGTTCTTCTTACTCGTTGGTGTTTGTTTAGCTTTTAATGGCAGTTTCTCTGACAGCAAAGAAATATGTTGCGGTGTCCCACAAGGCAGTTGCTCAGGGCCCCTCTTATTTATATATTATTGTTATAAATGATCTTCCATATATTGTTAGACATGTTGATGCAGTTGTGTTAGCACAGTTAGCTCTTGCTAACAGCAGCTTGTCCATAGACGGATGTCAGTTGTTCGTTAGATCAGATCATTGATTAATTAATCGTATTGTCCCTGTGATTGGAAAGGGCATCACTCATTCAAGGAAATGTTCTTTATCTTCGTTAACTGTAAATTAAAATCTATAGTCTTCTGTGGTTCAAGTGTCACCTGGAATAATACACCACACTTCTTCTGTGGTTCTGTGGTCTCCGTCAACATCAGTCAGTAGATTCTCTTTAAATTTTGAACCACTGTGTTTTATGTATCTTTATGGGTGTTTTTTTTGTCCTGTTGAAAGCTCCAGTGTGAAACATTGAGGAGGATCTGTAATATCCATAGGGATGTTTCCATGTTTAATCAGCTGAAAATAAGAATCATTACAATTCTATTGGAGTCCGCCATGTTGAACCAATATGTTTTTACAGTAGCCCAGAAGAACCAGAGAGTTTGGTCCTTTAAGTAAAAAAGAAGCAATGTATAGAAATGCTCTGTTATACGTATCGAGAAAATCTATGGATGTGTTTGTGTGTCTTTCTGTCATCACTTTAAATAAAGTAGATGTTATTGTTCTGACTGGAAGCTCTTTGGTTGATGATATTGATTGTTTTGATGTTTCCACTCTAGGTTTTAGATTGATTGATGCTCTGTGGCGTCACATTGTTGGTTGTTGTTTTTGTGTGGAAAACCAGGAAGACTAATGTCAGTGAAACAGTCTGAGTGGACATCATCACTGACCACAGCTCAGAGAAGTCTTGTATGTAAGGAGGGTCAGCGTGGAGTCCCAGTGGAGTCTGTGGGAGGACTCAGTGTTGAGTTCAATGTTTACACTGTGTGTGGGAGACAATAGTGGTGAGAGCAGCCTATGATTATACTGCAGTCATATCTGTACATTGTCTGACGGGATCATTTCTACCAAATTCAATTATGGTGAAATTAAGTTATTTCTCAGTGAGCCGTAAACCCCCGAAGAGCCCGAGGGTCTCCGCTGACCGCCGCACAAACACTGCGGTGGACACTCAGCACATTTTCTCCTGCTTCACATATGAGCTCATCCTGTAAATACACTCATTTACATTTAACTTCTCAGAAAGTGTTTCTTATTTCACGAATAATAAAGTTGTTTTCAGTGAAGCCAATAACTGTTGGTGTAAACAAGTTCATTAGAGTTTATTGTCACCAGGAGGAAATTATTCTTCAGATCAACATCATACTGACGTCATCACAGCGACAGAAATACATAAAGTACAGCAGTTCTCTCAGTGAGTTACCATCCAAACTGAAGCACAGACAGCTAAAATACAATACACTCATTTAAAATGAGCGGAAAGATGTTTGTTTGTGTTTCATGTGTTGTTATATGTAAAAACACAATAAAAAAGGGACTGCGGCTAACTGCTAACTGGATGAATAAAGGTGAGTCTTTATTTTTCTCCATCAGAGTTCTTCCAGCTTTGTTGTGAATTAGTGACAGGAAGCACTGGTAGATGACCACAGCTGGTTGTTAGCGGGGACGCTGTGGTTACAGGTCATGTGACGCTGTGACACAGTTGGTCTAAATTTAAACACTATCGTGGTGTGAAATGATTTGAATGAATAATCAGATTCACTCTGACAGCCAGCAGGACGCCGTGCCGAGGCTCAGCACGGTGAACTGTCAGCACGGTGACGTCAGTGCGGTGACGTCATGCAGGTGGTCACTGGACGCCGTGCTGCCAGTGCTGGATGACAGCAGGAGGTTAATTTTAGCTGTCAGTGCTGCAGTCAGCAGGGCAGTGACTGAGAGTCACAGGAGAGGAAACCAGATCCTCGTGGTCTGATGATGACTGACGTCCATCTGCCGTCTGACACGCTGACCTCAACCACCATCATCCCCTAAAGCTCTGTTACTGTAACATAATATTCACAGGCATGTTTGTGTTTGTGATAAAACATATTTAAAGTACCTGATTGATTATTAATCCGCTGTAGTTCAATCAGAACGTTGTCAACACACCTAAGTTATTTATTTATGATTTATTAAAGCATGGTCACTCTTTGTCCTCCGTACACAGTTCTCATCCTGAATAAAGGTTTAAACATATAAATATATAAAAACAAAGTCAATCTGTTTACCACAGAAAAGTCCGCTGATGTCACGTTCGAGGACCCCCCGAAGTTTCTGCTGAAAAATGTTACAATCGCCTGCTGACTGGAGCATCGGGCATGCTTTTAATTTGAAGTTTTACACAACACACAATCAAACGCACACAGAAACACACACACACACACTCACAAACTGTTTCTGTCTGTGTGTATGTGTGTGTGTGTTGTGTTGAGGGTGCATTTGATTTTCTGACTTTAACGTTTTAAAGACTCTCAGATAAACAGCTGAATAAAAGTAAAACTGTGTTTACTTAAAGGAGACAGACGTTATGTAACCTGGAATTAGTTATTGAACTGGAGGATCTGGTTGTTCGATGAAAATCTGAACAACAGAAACACAAATAATAATAATAATAAATAGGCTCCAGCTCCAGGCCCAGTTCCAGGTCCAGGTCCAGGTCCAGGTCCAGGTTCAGGTCCAGGTCCAGGTTCAGTGGACGTTAGAGTCCGAGGGATACTGCACAGGGCGGTTAGCTGCTGGTCACAGTGATGGTTTGTGGGTAGGTTGGTTTGGCATACAGCGCCTACCAGAGGGGAGGAGCTAGAACAAGTTGTGTCCAGGGTCAGGTGGATCTTCAGGGATGTTTCCTGACTCTGGACCAGTACAGGTCCTAAATGGAGGGCAGGTTGCAGTCCTGTTCCTGTTGGACCGATCCACCGAACAGAGACTGAATGGTGGTGGTGTAGAACTGGATCAGCCCTCTTGGTGATGGTGTTGGA
>JAGRRF010012886.1:511615-528759 GCA_019097615.1 Morone chrysops | reverse complement strand
AATGTGGAAAAAAAAAAAAAAAGTACATTTTTAATGTTTATGCTACAGATTATTAAGAGATTGTAGAGGAAACTCACTGGAGTTCATTAGAAATGAAACATGCAGATGGTTCTCTGAGCACAACAAACATCAGATGAAGTGAGTCCTACTGTGTGTCAACCTTTCTCTGTCAAAGTGTCCATATACTTCCTGAGAACTTCAGCACTAATGTTATCCCATGCCTTCAGCAGCTCAAGTAAAAGGCTTTCCTTTGAATGTACAATAGATCAGTTTATTTATTCAGGTCCGGACATTGATCATTTTCAATGTTCCAGCAGATTTGTTCTGTTGCAGGTAGTTTTGGGCAATAGTTAGAAGAATGTTTAGGGTCATTGTCCTCTTGGAAAATAAATCCAGGCCCAATAAGACAACTCCCAAACTGGACACATTTCAGGTGTTTCCCTCTATTTTTCTTTTTCAGTAATGTAAAGTCCTTCTTCTCCCAGTTTCCAACGATCAGTTTTGAAGACACTGTTGCACCATTAGTCACTCTGGTGTTGATCTCGTCACACATTTGTCGTGAGGTCTTTCTTTAGTCCTTAATTTTGGCTCTTGGTGGCATCGTGGGGGTCTGAAGTGTACTGAACAGAGCTTGGACTGCATCTCAAGTCCTTGGCTATGTGGCGGTAACTCCAGCCAGCATCAAAAAGGGCCTTTATTCAAACCTGTTACTCACTCATTAGCTGCTTCTTTACCTTAGCCATGTTCAACATGTGCTTCAAGACTACTTCTAGAGGCTTTGAATTTAAACCAATTGGTGGTGTGGCCTCAGTGACCCTGATGTTAGGAATCACCTAATGAGCAGGAGAGGCATTGTACATTGGAAAGAATCACACAGCTGTGTCCTGGGACTCTTGGATCATCAGTTTAACCACAATCACACCTGACAGCTTCTTCTGTGAAGGAAATGACTGTGTGACATTGACAGTGAAATAGCTGTTTTTTTAATGGTTAATTCAACAAAAACAACTGAAATCTTTTAAATATTCTAAGTGTTTTAATAATTCTCCACCATCCGTCCCACGTCACCTGAACACAGCACAAGCCTCAGATTGTTTAATGTGACCTTTGACCTCCTTGACCTGACTCACCTGTAATCTAAGAATCAGATTTATTGATCAATCAAACTGAACGTGTGTACAGTGTGTACACACACTGTACACACGTTCAGACACGTTCAGTTTGATGTGTATGTGTTTGTACAGTGTGTGTGTGTGTGTGTGTGTGTGTTGCTGACTTTTTGGAGTTGACACAAATTGACACAAACAGGAAGTAGAGGAGAAGGCTGCTTTTCTCTGTCAGCCCTTTTCGCTTCCCCTTTCTCCAGGAGGCCTCCTCGGCGTGGGGAGAGGGGTGAGGAGCAGCCGTTACACTGTGACTCACCCATCTTCCTCCTCCTCCTCCTCCTTCTCCTCGTCCTATATTCTGGATAATAAACAGCGCTCACAAACACTAACAGAGACATAAACAGTCACTCTGCAGTTTCCTTCGTTCTTTGTGGAACCTGATGAGAATAAAATCTGAGCAGCGCTTTGGACAGGAAGTAGTTTATTTTACTGTGTGACAGTGAATGCACCAGTAACAGGATCACACAGGTCAGTTCACTGATTCAACCTGTGAGCGTTCGGTCTGGGTCTCCAGCAGTTACACTGACTGATGCTATCAGTGGTTAGGTTACAGTGATTCCTCTCACTGATGCCGTTCTGTGTCTCTATCACATATTCTGTATTTCACTGAGGTTCAGCTCTTCAATAATAATATAAACTAATAATATAATATATAATATAAACTAATAATATAATATAATATATAATATAAACTCTGAGCTTTAGACCTGCTGTGTGTATTTTATAAGACCTTGCGACCTCCTGTGAAGCTTTGCCGAGCTCTACTGGCAGCTGATTGGCCACAGGCGGTGCCTGCAGCTTGAATCCGGTGATGTAACAGGATGATGTCACACCTCCCAGTGATGACATCATCGCTGATGGTGATCATGTGACGAGCCAACAGTCTAATATTACTGCTGCTAACGTCAGACTGCATACGGAGGTCCTGAATGAGTCGATGACGATGATGAAGATGATGAAGATGTAGATGATGATGGTCATTCAAACTGTTTTATCAGCACTGTACGGTTCTTCTGCACAATAAAAGTCTTCAGCTGGACGTTGTGTGAGTGCTGTGGAGGTGATGGGTCGATTCTTGTCACATGACTTTACCATCTCTCTCATCATCTTATCTCAGAACTGTGATCAGACAGAACTGATCCTGAAATTCCACTTCAATGAATCATTGAAATTATTAATAATTTAAACTCCACTGTGCTAGTTCACTCATTAATTACAGTTGTGTTCTTTATTAATAATGAATCATTCTCATATCCAGGTCAGGACAGAAAGAGATTTGAATTCATGAATTTAATTTTATGTGGTGTTGCTGTGGTGTCGCTGTGGTCGAGGATTACAGTACTTTCTCTGTGAAAAAACGGCGCTCTGCTGTCACAGTGACCCACAATGCATTGTGGTGGTAAAGTTATATTTCTGTTCTCAGGATGATGCAAAATGTAAAACCTACGATTACATCAGAGGAACAAACTGGGGTTTCCTTCCCCGAACTCCTCACGGCGTTCTCCTCTGGCGATGACCCAACATCCTCTGCAGGTTGGACTCTCTGTCCTCTGAGTCACTGTTGCTTCAATCTCACATTTACACACTTGTGAAAGTCTCCTGAGCGACCCTGCCCACCCCCCCGCCCGCCTGCTTGTCGACCCCGCCCGCTGGGATCAGAACGTCCTGTACGTTAAATCACAACAGGACGCCGCCGCACCGACTCTGTGGAGAACAACAGTTTTTTCTGTTTGGTGTCTCAGGTATAAGAAACATCTAAAGGACGATTCCACCAAATCCTCCGTCCAACAACAAACAGCTGGCAGATAACGAGTTAAACACTCAAACAATAACTCACTTCTGTCTCGCACATCAAATCAGAAACAAATGGTTTGTTCTTTAACAGGTTTTCATGGATTTCAGAGTCAGTTTCTGGGATTTCTGCCATCTGAAAATGTTCCTCTGCAGCCAGAACCAACAGAAACCCGGAACTGGTTCCAGATCCTTGAGGGGACGTCTGAAACCTCTTTAATTAAACGCTGACATGTGAAGAATGATGATGTGTTTTTGTGGCGCTGACCTGGAGGAGATAATGTGAATCCACTACACTGTAAAACCACCTGAGTGAATGCACTGCACTGTAAAACTTGACAGCTTACTGTTTAATCTGTGTCACTGCAGCAGTTTGAGCCCCAATAATTTAGATATAATTGATTTAATATCAATAAACGCATCAATATGTTGCATCATGATGCTGATTTATAAACAGTTTGAATTCAGACTGTCAGTCTGTCTGAAGAAATGTCTCTTTTAAAATGCTGGAGTTTGGTTGATCAGGGCTATGCTAACGTAACCCATAGTGTGTGTGTGTGTGTGTGTGTGTGTGTGTGTGTGTTGTGGTTCGTTCTGTTCTTTCGTCCTTCGCCATCTTTCAGTACCAGCTGCCCATCTTTCCCATCACTCACACTTCCTCCTCTCCTTCCTCCTTCCTTCCCGTAAGTTTCCCCTTTTCTACACCCCCCCTAACACACACACTCACACACACACACACACACACACTGCATTAAGACATTACCCATCAGCCCCTGCAGCACTCTTCAGGAACCACATGTTGTTGGAAATAGCTCAGATGGAGTTAATGACAAACAGAAGCAGTACTGTTGTCGTCCACAGGGGGTGCCACTGTCAGTTTCCACTTCTGCCATCGTTACTGAAAAGTCCAACCGGTTGCGAAACATCAAACTGCCCCCCCACCCCCCACCCCGTGAGAAAATACGAAACGTCCCTCGAAAGAGCGACCGCAGTGTCTGTCGCAACGCCGGCGAATCTGACCAACCACTGCCGTCTGAGTCATCACCTCATATTTATTCACTTATTCGTTCTAGAAATGGAGCTAATCAACGATATTCTGCCACCATATCTCTGCCTCCTCCTCCTCTTCCTCTTCTTCCTCCTCTTCCTCCTCCTCTTCCTCCTCCCAGGTGGGGTTCAGTGATGTTCAGTAATTACACTAATTAAACTGAGTTCAAATCTAGCCTCGTGCTAACCTAGCCTCGTGCTAACATCAGGCATATAAAGGCGTTTATGTGAGTAAACTGTGTCAGTAAATATACCAACTGATCAATAACTTTGATCTGGATCAGTTTTGTAATACATATAGCAACTTCTGATCAACCAATCCAATCTATCAATTCCAGGATTAAATTATGTAGCCCCGCCCATTGTTTGTGTTGAAGCCCCGCCTGTTGTTTGTGTTTAAGCCCCACCTGTTGTTTGTGTTTAAGCCCCGCCTGTTGTTTGTGTTTACGCCCCGCCTGTTGTTTGTGTTTAAGCGCCACCCATTGTTTGTGTTTAAGCTCCGCCCATTGTTTGTGTTTAAGCCCCGCCTGTTGTTTGTGTTTAAGCCCCGCCTGTTGTTTGTGTTTAAGCCCCACCCATTGTTTGTGTTTAAGCCCCACCCATTGTTTGTGTTTAAGCCCCGCCCATTGTTTGTGTTTAAGCCCCGCCTGTTGTTTGTGTTTAATCCTGATAAACTATATAAATATTTAAAGCTACTAGCTGCAGCTGTAGCTAATGTTAGCATGCTAATATCTGAATGCTACCAGAGGTAATATGGACAGAAGAACTTCAGTTATTAAACGTGGTGCATTGTTTTACAGCACTTTGATGTTTACCTGTGTTTACCTGTGTTTACCTGTTTACCTGTGTTTAGCTGTTTACCTTTGTTTACCTGAGGTTTCCTAGCCTAGATTAAAGTCTTTACAGAGACGTTTACTACGTTTGGATGGATCAGATATTGATTGTAGGAAGGATTCAGCACACAGGAAAACATCTTTCTCAACTCTTCGTCTTTACAGATCATTTCTCTTCCTCCTCCTCCTCCTCCTCTATTTATTTTATTTAGGTTTTATTAAAGTGTTTAGTAAACATGAATCATTAATTATAATGTTTGTCTTGTTATTTGTTAGTTTTTATTCCATTCGGTCTCATTATGAAGACCTGCACTGAACTGTATATATACGGTTGGATTGATTGATTGATTGATTGATTTATTTATTGGCTGTTTGACTCCTGGACCTGGTCTGAACCAGTGGTTAGATGAATAATCCTCCTTGCTGGACCGGATCAATAAAACTAACCTGCCACTCTCCCTCTAACTGACCTCTGCAGTGGCGGCTGTTTGGCTCGCTGTGAATATTCCTCACTGGCAGCGGCGCTCAGTGCTCGGCGCTGGCACCCCGAGGAGAGCTGGCATTTCCTGAATAAACTCATTGTAGTTTCTCTCAACAGAGATTCACTCAACTTTAGTCCACTTTCACAACGACGTCCGTGCAGACCGCAGACACACTGAGCGTCCAGTTTAAAGGGTTGTTCTGCTGCTTTAAACTGATCATTATTGATTATTACCTGTGTTTAAAGCTGTTGTCTGTCGCTGCAGATATTTTTGGGGCCGACTCGATTCCATCTGTCTAATAAAACACGTGTTTAACTGTCAGTTTCCTTTTTGCAAAGTTTGAAATGTAGCCACATTAGCATCAATGCTAATAGCATGAGAGCACTGAGAACCTTCAGGAGGTCTACCAAAACTAACTTTAAAAATGAAATAATTCAGATAACAGGACTGAACGTTGAGACTGTCAGTTACAGTACGAAATAAAACAGAGAGACATTACTTTTTGTCTTGATGCTACTTCCTGTTGATCATGTGACTTCTGAAATGTCCTAAATATTCTCAGGAGGGAATGTGTAACAGGAGTGAAAACCGACAAACCGAAAAATGACACACAATACAACAAAAAATATATTTTTTAAGGATTGTAATCATCATATTTCCTGGTGATGTTTCATCATCATAGACTATACTACTAATAGGACTTCAACCACAGGGACTGAAATTAAATCTGTAATCCTGTAAATAAAGAGTATTTTGGGGATTAAACATGTTAATATGTGTTAAAGTCCATCTGTCCTCAAACCTAATGTTTGTTTCTCTCATGCAAAGATATAATTTTCACTTTAACTGCAATAACTTTGGTTTACAGTAACAGAAACTGTCAGCACTGTCAGTTTCCATCTTCTCTGACCATCTTCCCACAGGGCTTAAAGCTTCCACCAGGACCCTCCAGGACTCTCCAGGACGCTCCAGGACCCTGCAGGACCCTCCAGGACTCTCCAGGGACCACCAGGACTCTCCAGGACGCTCCAGGACGCTCCAGGACCCTGCAGCACTCTCCAGCGCAGGGCTGAAACCTGCGGGCAGCTGCGTTTCCAGGCTGCAGAGGAGTGATGTTGTTTTGATGCGAGAGAGTGACGGGGGGCAGATGGAGACAGCTGGGAAAAACCTCCTCTCTGCTCCCAACGAGGAGCTGACGGCTCGGCTCGCCACAAATCACAAACTATTTACAAGCCCTCCAAAACAAACCAGAAAATAACTTCCCCGAAGTCAAACTGCAGGACAAACCTCCTCTTAAGTGTCCGCAGCAGGAAAACAAAAGGCCTGTATTTACTGGACGGACAAACACAGACGGACGCGGTCTCAGCGTTAAACAAAGACTTGAAGACGGAGACGGAGGAGGCCGTGAGACTGATGATGCAGCTCTCATCGCCGTCTGGAAACTTTCTCCTCAAAACTGAAATTAAAAACCTTCAACTTTCTCTGTTTGTGTGTTTTGCTTCTCACATCCAGTCAGACTGCGGCCGTCTTCTTCTATTAAAGGCAAACTTACTGTGTGTGTGTATCAGTGTGTGTGTGTATCAGTGTGTGTGTCAGTGTATCAGTGTATGTGTATCAGTGTGTGTGTGTCTGTGTGTGTGTCAGTGTGTGTGTCAGTGTGTGTATATATATATATCAATAAATATAGGAACATTATTCTAAATATGATTGAATAAGATGATATTATTTTACAGCGTTCAGTGTTTGTCACTGTTGGCCGACGCCCAGGATGCAGTTCACTGAGCAACCACTGGTGGCGCTGTTAGCTACAGTTTAATGTTACATAGAGAAGCTTTAATGAATTCACTGTTACAACAAGCTCCATTTGGCTCCATCAGAACCTGCAGTCGAACACATTTCCTCCCTCCTGAAGTACCAGTGCAGGTCACGGAGCTGTGACCTCTGACCTTTAGGCTTGCTGTTTGTTGGTGGTCTGTTGGGTTTTCTGCTGAACTCATCATTTCTCCAATGACTGTTGAGTGTTTTGAACTCAGTCATCGATTTTCTCAGTGATTCATCGCTCATAGCACGAAGAGAACAAAACCTGCAACAAGTTTTTCCTTGCCCCCGTTGCCAAGTGCTTGCTCATGGTGGTACTGTTGGGTGTCTGTCCGAGGTTTTTCCTTGCCCCCGTTGCCAAGTGCTTGCTCATGGTGGTACTGTTGGGTCTCTGTAAATGTCGAAGGAGGTTCGGTCTAGACCTGCTCTATTTGAAAAGTGCCCTGAGATAACTTCTGTTGTGAATTGGTGCTATACAAATAAAATTGAATTGAATTGAATTGAAGAGCAGATTGATAGAAGAGTGATAATAAAGTTATGTATAATAAATCCAATAATTGGATTGTGATATAAAAACTTTTTATTTCTGATTATTTTAAAGCTTAAGAATAAAACAACATGCAGAGCTTATTATGAAGTCTTTATGTAAGAGTGTGTGTGTGTGTGTGTGTGTGAGTGTGTGTGTGTGTGTGTGACCACTGAAAAGAGGAAGTGTGTTGTGCTGTTGTTCAGCTCCTGCAGGGCGCACACACTTCCTGTGGCCGTCCACGCCACGGGGAGGACAGTGTGGTGGGGGGTGTCTGTGGTTCCTATCATCCTCGGCTCCTATCAGCTCCTGCAGTAGCCCCCCCCCGGTCCTCTGGTGGCTGTTACACCAGCGTGCAGCCGCGGCCCACCGCAGCTTAAATAACAGCGGCGGCTCTGATCTGAGGTCAGATCTAATCTGTGAGCCCATCTGCCTTCAGCTCCGATCAACAACAACACAGTGAACACACACCGCTGTCCGACTGCAGGTTATTAATACTGTGTGTGTGTGTGTGTGTGTGTGTGTGTGTATGTGTGTATGTGTGTGTGTGTGTGTGTGTGTGTGTGTATGTGTCTGTGTGTATGTGTGTGTGTGTGTGTGTGTGTGTGTGTGGTTGGCCGTTACTCATTGGGAAAGTGTTTCACCGCTTGCAGCATCTTCCTCTGAGTGCAGAAGAAGAAGAAGAGTGTTGGCCAACAGTTTGTTGACACATTGCAGTCTTACCTGTCAGTGTTAGCCCCGCCCCTCCCACAGGTCACTGCACAGGTGGAGTGACGGTGGGCGTGGTGTCAAGGAAACAATAATAAAATATACTACATTCAGCTTAAAGAGGAGCGACTGTCCCAACTGATCCTCCTCCTTCTTAAAGTCTGTTTGCTTTATTTCTCTGAAATTCACAGGATTAAAGTTACCAAATATGTTTCTGTAAAACTCAACAACAAATCTTCCAACAGAGTTTAACATTCAAACGACTGTAAAAAGAAAGACTGTTGAACAGTTTGAGGAAACTCTGAGTGGCTGAGAATTAATGAGTTGGTCTTCCTCATTTTCATCCAGAGAGAGAATGAATGAGATGAAGACGAAGCACAGCGGCTTTCTATTGCCTTTAATTGATCAAAGAAAGACAGACAGACAGACAGACAGACAGACAGACAGACAGACAGACAGACAGACAGCCGCTGCAAGGACTCATGGGACGCCAGCTCTAGCAGTGAGCTATCAGGACGCAGCAGCCATGTTGTTCTTATCAACCAGTGACAGAGCCACGACTGTTTCCTGCTGCACAGGAAGTGAGTGAGCCAGCTGATCAGCTCCAATCAGCCCAATCGATAATAATCAATGAAAGAGCTGATGGAGCTTCCTCCTCCTGTCAGGATCAGAGTCTTTATTTACTGTGTGCACTGAAACAGCTCACTGTCTGATGCATTGTAATACATACATATATATAATATAATATTATATAATATAATATATACAGGCTGCTGAGTTATAATTAATATATATTATATATAATAATAATATATATTTAATATATATTACAGTCAAAAAGGTAAAAACACGTTATGATTGTGATTAAAGTGCAGAACTTTACTGAAGCAATAAAACTGTTATGTTGTTTTTTCTGTTGCATCATTGTTTACTGTTTTTGTAGAACAACCTGTTGTTGTTGTGTTGCATCATCACAAGCTAGCTGATGTTTACCTGGCTGCTCCTCCCACACACACCTGGTCACACCTGGTCACTCCTCCACTGTGAATCTCAAGTTACGTATCTTTCACAGTAAAAGTTTTGTTTTCAGAATAATTTTGGTCTTTATTGACAAAAACAAATATTCATCTCTCTGACTGCCTCTGTCTCTCTCTTTGTCTGTCTGTCTGACTGCCTGTCTCTCTCTTTGTCTGTCTGTCTGTCTCTCTCCCTCTGTTTCTGTCTGTCTTCACCTGTCGAGCTCTTTGTGTGCTCGCTGCAGATTGTATCATCTCAACAATGCTGCGGGATGGGATCGTCTGACTGCGACCTGTTCAAAATCAAGTCCAACAACTTTACTGCAGGTCAGAGGTCAGATGCTGGGGGGTGGACACAATAACAGAAACACATGCAGCAGTGGTGACTCTCAGCTCTGCTGTTACGTCTAAAAGAGGAATTTACACATTCAATAATAAATAAAAATGTATCTGTGGAGCAGCTTTCCATGAGTGCAGCTCAAAGTTCTTCAGACTGAACACAGAGAGGAAATCAAGTAGAGTATTTATAATTTCTGAAGAAAATGTGAGTGATTGCTGCTGCTCACAGGTTTCTGAAAGAAGATCTAAAGATCCCTCCCACAATAATTTGTATTATTCATATAATACTGTGTTTAAGAAATATCGCTCCAAAAAACGTGATGATAACAATTTCATTACAATTAATGTCAAATTATTGGACTTTAAATTATTGGAATATTAATAATATTCTTTTATCTGACCTGTATCTACAGCACTGACCTCAATAAAAACAATAAAATAGATTAAATAGATATGACAATAAATAGTGTTAAATGAAAGCTATACTAGAAATGAGATACAATAGATAAATAAAATATTAATAACCCTAAAATTACACAGAACAGATTAATGACCATTTGTAGGCAGAATTCTGTTATATTTCTCAGGATCAAATGTTCATAATAACACATCTGTAATTATGTTTTATGACTTTATTACACAGTACTAATACAATACATTAATAATACTCTTTCATGCTCTATCTGTGCATAAATTACAACATATAACTGCATATAATAGTTTATTTTATGTTATTCTATGAATTGAATGATTGTTTTGCATTGTGTTGTATAATGAATATATTTATTTGTTTGTTGTTCTCACTAACAGGCCGATCTGATAACGTTTCTACCATCGATGCTCCTGAGTCACGAGGCGTCCGCCCATCAGCATGATTCAGGAGTGACTCTGCTGATTTCAGATCAGTATCAGCGCTGCTCTGTGGGAGAATCTGCAGCAAGGAGGAGGAGGAGAAAGTCTGCAGCGAGGAGGAGGAGGAGGAGGAGGAGGAGGAGATAAAATGATGAATAGGAGCGTTCCTATGATAATCCCGGGATTAAAGGCCTGAAGGGAATATTGATGTTTTACTTATTTGAGGAACTTTGGCAGCTGGAAGGAATTCTTTGTTTTGCAATTTAATAATGAACGAGAGAAGAAAAAGAATATCAGTGAAATAATTATTGAAATAATAATGTCACTAATATTACATTAGTGATTAATATATTTCTATAATATATATCATACATATTTAAGTGTATTTGTTATATTTCTATATAATATTTATAAAGTTTGTCTCATTTAAAGAAAAAGAAGATTTAAAGAGTTAAAGAGAAAACAGAAATGAAAAGAGGAGCAGATTGGTGAGGAGCGTGGTAAACTCCTCGTCTTCTTCCTCCTTCTCCTCTTTCTCTTCCTCCTCCTCCTCCTCCTCCTCGTCCTCCTCCTCCTCCTCCTCCTCCTGTGATACAACAATAATTACATCTCTCCTGCTGACAGAGAGCAGAGCGACTGCAGCTAAAGTTTCTTTTCTTTGGACGCAGATGATCACTCTTGTTCTTCATCTTCATCATCCTCTGAGGAGGAGGAGGAGAAAAGGGGAGGAAAGGAAGTGATGTTTGAAGATAGAGGAGAATAAGTGGAAAAGTAAAGGACAAGAGGAACAAAGGGAGGAGATAGGTGGAGGAAAGGTAAATAAAGTTTATAGGAAGAGAAAGCGTCCTGGTTCCACAAACAGCCATGAGATTGTTCCACTGGGTTTTAGATTATTAAATTATTTTCTTAAATTATTAATTCATTCTTAAATCATTCTGGTGAAACTGGATCTGGCGTCCTCCGGCTGCTCAGCTTCATCTCTCTGATTTACAGAGTTTCCTGATGGACAGATAGCATTAGCTAAAGCAGCTAACTGCTAATTAACTGCTGCTAACTGTAACTGCTGTTAGGGGGCGACAGAACCGGGCTCAGCAGCCGGACCGGGTTCAAACACAGCCTCTGAGACCTACAGGGAATAACGTTACAGTACCGGGGTCGTTTACAGAGTTTCTGACGGACAGACTGATACGTAGTCTTGGTCCTGGTTTTAGGACTTGTTCCTACAGAACTCTCTCTAACCTCTCCTCTCTGCTTCGTTCAGGTGAGCGTCCCTGCGGCGAGAAGAAATGCATCAGCGTGTGAAAGCTCAGGAAGTGTAACGTGAATCAGTTGGTGTGTGTGTGCAGCAGCAGGAGCTCCAACACATTCACATTTAATATAAAAAGAGAAGCTGGAGACAGAAGATCACAGCTGGCAGCGAGAGGACGACATATTCTCCCTGACTGCACTCACACAGACCTCCTTCTGAACATCAGATATAGAAATAAATACAATAAAATCATTCTGGAGCTGATTCTCTATAAATACTGTATATATACATATATATATATACATATATCAATATAGTGTAATATAATAATATAATATATATCACACTGATCACAGCCTGAGAGAAATCAATACATTTATCTATAAATGGGCCAAGAGGAACTCACTGGCTTATCTTTAATCTCAGCAGAACAGTGAAATATAAATGAATAATAACACTAATGAGAGATGGCAGAAGGACTCAGTGAGGAGTCAGTGAGGAGCAAGTTGGAGGATGAGTTCAGCCTGTGAGTTAAAGGCTGATCGGGGTCAAAGGTCGCTCCTTCCTGTAAATGTTTGATCTGCTTTTACACACACACACAGAATATACACACACATATGTAACAGAAATAAAACAGTAGAAAACATTAAATAAGTCTCATTATTTAATGTGCTTTACCTGTGCAGGTGTTTCCATTGTTCTGGCTGGTTACACTCAGGACTGTGTGGGACTGTTTGATTGACATCTCAGTCACTCTCCTTTTAGGGCAGGACTTCCATTACCCCAAAACCTCCTTTATTGTCCCAATCAGCCAATCACCTGCTGAGATATCGTCCATATAGCTGATTATTGATACTATTGATGCTAATGATGCTAATTGTCCAACATATGCAGGTTAGCATCAGTCAGTGTAACAGCTGGAGACCCAGACTGAACAGTTCTGACAGGAAACTGGTTCATAATGAGGAAATATGTATCAAAACGTATAAAGTAAGAAACCCCGCCTCCTGGTTGGGAACCACTGAACTACAGTAACACTGACAGTCCTCTGGTTCCTCTCACCCGGCTCTCCCCTGCAGACTCCCAGCACAAATTTAACAATCAGCAGGTAAACTCAGCCAAGTTCAACACATCCACCCAAAATAAACCTGAGATTTTCACAACAAAATAAAACCAGCACAGCTTCAGCGCGGCGATGCAGGCTGAGGGCAATCAGTGAGCGTCCACAGTGAAACCAACGGAGCACAAACAGTTAGTGAGCTAAACTGATGCAGCAACACCAAGGAATAGAACAGTCTGTTAGTGTTAGCCTAGCTTAGCTTATAGACTTATAGAGGAAGTTATGGAGTTAATTCTGTCTGTTAATAAAACAGGAACTGTTTCTATAACTGGTGGAGTTCCTCAGGGAAGCGTCCTGGGTTTCCAGCTGATGAAAGACTCCTCAAATCTATTTACAGACAATATTTCCTCATTATGAACCAGAACTGCTGAGTACAAAGTTTAATATTAGAAACATTCAGTTAGGTTAGGTTAGGTTAGGGATTATTGAGGATGAATTAAATGTAGTTTTATTTCCAGTTTTAAATCAGGTATGAAGTCATTTTTAATCTTCTAAATGTTTCGTGATGTAACTTCTCACCTGTAAATACTGTAATAGCTCATATCTGTAATTTCAATGAAGTGATTGTGTAAATAATTAACACTGGAGCAGCAATCTGAACTTTTTAAGGTTTATCTCTTTGGGATAAAATCGGGCTTCTTGCTGAAACTTTGGATTTGGTTGCAGTCAGTGTGAGACTCACACACAACTCTGACTGTAGGAAAGCCTAATCTGCACATTAATCAATAACACAAGTAATAATTTGTGTTTTCTGCTTGTTTCAGGACATTTTTATGAGACAGATGATGTGACCACTGGACGGGAGGCGTGTTCCAGCTGATCCCTCCATCACCTCACACAGTATCAGTGTGACAGAAGCTAAGACGCTAACACCGGTTCCTCCTGCTCCAGACTCACCACTAATCCCTCCAACATGACTCATGTGCGAGGCTGGCCACACAGTGGCACACACCTTCCAGACACAGATAACGGGGACAATCACAGTCTTTTGTGGCGGTGGCATCTTGCCGTCCGCCCGGCTACCGACACTGACCGCCTTAAAGCTGCGGCTTTGTAAATCCGAAGCCTTGGGCCTCGCCGGGAGCCAGGCGAGGCTTTTGTGGCGTGTGAAGCAACTGTGGGTTTGTTTAGGCCTTTCCTGTCGTCTCCCCGCTGGAACAGCAAACATTATTCCATCAGCTCGCTCTTTCTGGACTCCGGAGGAACAATGAGGCTGCTGGCTGCGGAGCTGTCACACACCATTTCAGCCTCAGGAATTCCTCCGGGTCTGTTCTGGCTCCGCCGCCTCCTTCATTTTGGTTTTTGTGAAATGAGAATATAGAAAAAAAATCATGCAGGAAATGCATACGCACACACAGGTTTCACACACACATCCCTCACTGTCAGAGTGTGGAGCCACCCGGCTGCCACAGGCAGAAAATAACTGGACGGGCATCAGTGCTGCACTGAGGGTGGAACTGAGGCTGCTGCTGCCCTGCTGCCACTGCTGGAGGGGCAATTCTTTACAGTATCTGACATTAATGCACAGTGGACGCGAGCTGGTGCTTCCTATCAGGGATCAATAACCCACTGTGTGAGTGTCTGTGAGTGTGTGTGTGAGAGAGAGTGAGAGTGTGTGAGTGTCTGTGTGTGTGTGTGTGTGTGTGTGTGTGTATGGGGTCAGAGCTGAGCTGACTGCAAACAGGTGTTCAGGACAGAAGCCACGCAGGTCAACTGGAGGCTTCACAGTGTATTTTAAAGCAGTGGTTCTCAAACTGGGGGTCAAACAAAGCTCAATATGGCTGAAATACTGCACACACTGAAGTTCACTAAAACAACTGAGCTGCTTCAACAACACTGAGTCAGTTTCATTCATGAGTGACTGCAGATTGTTGGAGTATTCATTGTTATTGAGTTAATATAAAAAAAGGTTTTACAGTGTAAATACACAACTGCAGCCTGTTGATGAATGCTAATGAATGCTAATGATTTTGGTTTTACGGACAGTTCACTGAGTCAGGAGGTCGACTTCAGTCTGAACACTTCGATATACTTTTCCCTAAAGAGGTCTGAGACTCTGAGGACTGTGATCAAACACACCAGTGCTGCTGTTCTGTTTTACCAAAATTATGAAAATCTGCATTTTGTGGATTAAAAATAACTCAACTCAGCCGGAGTTCGGGACGACTTTATGTCAGACATTTCTATAAAAACAGAGTGAACGTCCTGTAACTAGAGGGGGGCAGCCCACCTCCTCCAGCCTCCGCTCTGAGTGGGAGTCAAAGTGGGAGTGAAACTGCTGCACTATTTTCAAATGTAGCCGTTAGCTTAGCTACAAACAGGCAGCACACAGATGCTTTATAGTGACTGTAAAAGCTCCAGCGGACTCTCTGAGCCCCCTACAGTCCCCGTCCTCTGCAGGTCTCTGAGACGTTTTACAGAGAGCGGGGAAGCAGGACTTTAAGTATTTACAGTTTATGTTCCTTCTACCTCCCCAGCACTCACTTTTCAGATAAAGAACATGATCAAAGGTCACCGAGAGCTGGACAGAAACCCGGTCCAGTTAAGGGGTCTCTTTGTTCTACGGTTAAAAAAGCAATGAGGGGTTTCAGAAAGCGTGAGCGAGTCCAGACTCCAGATCAGATTTTACGCTCGCTCTAAGCCAGTTTTAATGATCCACTTTGGGCTCTGAATGTGCACACAAACACAAAAACCAGAACAGATCCAGATCCTTCAGCCGCTGGAGGACGAGAACAGAACCTGGACCCGTGTGGATCAGGTCAAAGGTCGTCTAATCCTACAATGTTTAATACAGAAAGGTTCAGGATGAAAAATGAATTATCTTAAAATAAGAGAAAGTTTCTCACATTGGTATAAATGAGTTTTATAGCTTCATCATACAGGTAACGGGTCCAAAGAGTGTGTGTGTGTGTGTGTGTGTGTGTCTGTGTGTGTGTGTGTGTGTCTCTGTGTATGTGTGTGTGTGTGTGTGTGTGTAGGTGTGTGTGTGTGTTTGTGTGTGTGTGTGTTGAGGTAATGCCGTCCTTATGTAAGAGAGATAACAGCTACGTAACCCAGACAGACAGACAGAGAGTGAAAACCACCATCACATCCGACCTTCAGTTACAGAGCGACTCTTCCTCCTCGCCTTGTCTCTGCTCCCGGCTGGAGCTGTGGTTTCCTGCTCACCGTCTGCAGGCGCTGATAACATCTCCCTCCTGCTGGACTTCCTCCATCGCACTGCTGCCGGGAACAAGAAAGGTGTTTCTAAAAACTCCGAAAAATAAGTTGAACCTGAGAGTTTAACTCTTTTATTTCTTCAGCTGCTGAAGAAACTGTCAATAAAACACAAGTTAAACACACAAATATCAGATATTTTGTTAGCAATAATGTTAGTGAGCGAGTAAGCCTGGAGTTGGATGAAGCTAGTAATTCATCCGTGTTAGCAATCAAGCTAACATTATCCAGCTAACAGCCCAATCAGACAATATGTTCCACTAGCTTAGCATTAATGTTAGCTTTGACTTTAGACTCTGTTAGACGTACATCTGTCTCTCTTTCTCTCTCTCTGTCTGTCTCTCTCTCTCTCTCTCTGTCTGTCTCTCTCTCTCTCTCTCTCTCTCTCTCTCTCTGAAGGGTCTGTCCGAGGTTTCTGCCTGTTAAAGGCAGTTTTTCCTTGCCCCCGTTGCCAAGTGCTTGCTCATGGTGGTATGTTGTAAGGAGTTCGGTCTAGACCTGCTCTATTTGAAAAGTGTCCTGAGATAACTTCTGTTGTGAACTGGTGCTATATAAATAAAACTGAACTGAATTTAATACATAGAAACACATAGAGACCAGTCCACAGGCAGCAGAGGAACAAAGCTACACTACAACCTGTTCACTGTCTGCTCACACACACTGATACACACTGATACACACACACTGATACACACACACTAATACACACTGATACACACACACTGATACACACACACTGATACACACTGATACACACACACTGACACACACTGACACACACAGACACACACACACTGACACACACTGATACACACACACTGATACACACACACTGATACACACTGATACACACACACTGACACACACTGATACACACAGACACACACACACTGACACACACTGATACACACACACTGACACACACACACTGATACACACACACTGATACACACTGATACACACACACTGATACACACTGAT
>JAGRRF010012886.1:472771-486253 GCA_019097615.1 Morone chrysops | reverse complement strand
TACTACTTTTTACTTTTACTTGAGTCTTATTATTCTGAAGTAACAGTACTTTTACTTAAGTACAATTTTTGGCTACTCTACCCACCTCTGGTCACATGACAGGAGGTTTTGATGATGTCTTTGTCCTGATTGGATGTGATAGTGCGTCTCTCAATCCTGTCTGACTTCCTGTCTGAGGCTTATTGGTTCCTATTGAGGACTTTAAAAACTCACTAATATATAGTTTCATGTTTAAAAGGTTTAGTAATCTCATTGTAGTTCATATTAAACAAACAGGAGGAAATAATGCACAAAGCTAGCTATCTAACTAATTTACATCAATCATTAGTTAATTAGTTAATTGATGTTTTATCTCAGAGAAGATTCACAGAAGGTGGACAGTCACTGACAGGTCGGCCATTTTGTTACATTCTGCCTATTGAATTGATTTATGTTATCAAACCCGCGGTTACTTTTCATCCGTCAGAATGATGGACGGTATTCGGGATTATCCATCAATGCTTTCAACCTCCTTCCCTGCCTCAGTGGCTCCATTATTCCAAACTCCAAACATTGTTCAAACCCACAGAGCTTTATTTAAACTCCTGTCACTTTGAAATGTGTCTAACAATGATGCAGCCAGAAAACATGTTGGGTCTGAGGAGGGTCAGTTCACTCTGCAGCCCGACGACGGTTCATAGATACAGGAACAAGAAACAGGAAACAGCTCATTAATGGGTTTTTAATTTTTAAAAACACAAAAAATGTGTTTTAAAATGTTTTGTTGTTGTCTTTGTTGTTTACATTAATTTATATGCTAGATTTTATTTTTCACAATTTAAAAGTGCTAGTTTGTATGTAAATGATATTTGTGGGTAAAGTATGAAAACACCAACAAACTGTCGAGTGTGTGTGTTATTACTGTGTGTGTGTGTGTGTCAGTGACTGTGTATGTCAGGAATGTGAACGTGGTGCGGTAAGGTGTGTTTACGCCCCCGTCTGTCAGCCCCGCCCACCTCAGGTACAACCAGGTAATACTTTGAGGATGATACACACACACACACACACACACACACACACACAGTCCTGTCATTCAGAGATATGTGAGGAATGTGTGTGTGTGTTTGTGTTTTGTAGTGTGTTGTTGATCGACCAACTCCCCTCATTATCTGTCTGCGACTAATCCTCAATAATCCACCCTAATACCTCCGTCCATTAAAGATTTACCCCAAAACCTTCGTCCTGCACAGACGCTAACAGCACAGAGCTAACAGAGCAACAGCATCAGTGGGGCTAATGCTGCGACTCCAACAGTGCAGTATTCATTATTCTGATGGTTAGCCCACTGCCAGTCTAGCATAAAGAGCCTAAATTAGCTTAATTGGATCTATAGCAGTCTATATAAAGTTGAACCACTCACAGCTCAGTTTTAATTAGCTAAATCTGGTTTCCTCCTCCCCGAAACAAACAGACCTTTATTGGGCAGACAAAGGACGAGCTGCTGCTAACGTTAGCTCAGCTAGTACAGACATTGATATTTGTTAGCGCAGATAGCATTCAGTGCTATTCTCATGTCTTGGTGATGTTAATATGGTAACAAACCTGTCACAAGGTGGACAAAATGTAAACATCTACAGACAATGTTTGATTGTCTTAAAACTGTTCAACCTCCTCCCGGTGAGCCTGACTCAGAGCTGTGGCTGCTGACAGCCACCTGTGCAGGTGTTGTATCATTATGTATTGTTGTAAACACACAGAGTGTTGAAAGGTGAGTCTGTCAAACAGATCTAGTCCTGTCATGGAGGAGTGTGTGTGGGTGTGTGATGAATGTAGCTGTGGTTAACTCGACATTATTACAGTGACACTGGAGTAGATCAGTCAGTGGCAGCGAGCCAGAGACAAACACAGGACTGTGTGTCTGCAGTCAAACACACATTCCAACATTTCTAAAAATCCTCTTGTTCTCTGTTTTCAGTCACATGTTTCTTTTGTTTGTTTCTGCAGCTGCAGCACTTTAACGCTTAAAAAATCAACAAATGTCAGTTTTAATTAGAGTTTTAATCTGTTAATGTTTTTATTTTCCTGTGATATTTTTGCTAATAATGCAGATAAATAGCAGCTAGCAACGTCTGCTATGTTAGCTTTGACTCTTCTATAATTCACCAGTAATATGTTTTTATTATTAAAGCTTCTCTGTTTAATGTTCATTAAACTGTAGCTAACAGGGACTGGCCCCTGAGCCTCCACTCCCCTAAATATAAACTGAGGTTCACGTTCCTGCAACTGTACTACAGTTTATTGTCAGTGTAACTGACCGTTAAAAGCTAGTTATTTGGCAGCTGATTCTACACATCAGCCTAAAGACAACTTAAACAGCCTAAAACAGTAGGTTACGTACGTTTCGGAACCACTGATAAAATAAATAGTGAGATGATTGATCGTGTTTTCTCTGTGAAAAAAACAAAGAGAAGGCACTCGGGAGCATAAAAGTCACAACCTTTGACCCTCATCCCTACATAGAAACACATTTCCATGCCGGCTTGTTTGCAGTTATTTTTTTATTGTACAACGTGTCGTCTGACCACATCTAATGTGCAAACGTGTAAGTTTGTAGTAAGTTGTGTAATGTGGTTTTGAAGCATCAAAAGGCCGTTAAAGGTCAGCAAACAGTTGACAGCTCTCATAAAAGTCATATTTGTCTCTCTGTTGTTGTTTGTATTTATTTATGTCTGCGCTGCTTTCTCGGATGAAAAAGAACAAACTCCTCGCTGCCAGATCCCATCTGTGTCTCTGGCTCCAGACTCAACTGTTGTTCTTCTTCTGTACAGACATAAAGAGTTTACAGTTGACTTCCTGGGGTTTGGCAAAGGAAGTGTCTGATGGTGGACTCTGAGCCTGTTTGTTCACTTTCATACATTTTCTGTACGTTAACTCTCTCTGAAGTCATGTGATCTGTTCATAAAGAGCCTGTTAGCGTCCTCTGAGACTCATCTCGATCCCGGCTCATGATCCTTAATGCTGCTTGTTGTTCCGTTGCCTAGCGACCGCCGTACGGCTGTCTGACAGTCTGAGGAATCAGCCATAATGTGGATAATCTTCAGCACACTGTGGGGGTATTTATGTGTGTAATGAGGAGGTAATCACACTTAACTTTATTCCTCCACACCCAGCCAATGCAGACGGAGGGCGGTGCCTTAATCCACCAATTATTCACCTGCCTCCAATTAGATCGTCTGCACACACACACAGATGTTTTGGGGGGCAGCGGTTGTTGATCTGATCTCTGAATCATTCAGTCTGGTTTCTTCACTATCAGCTGCGGTTGGTTGATGACTTGTTGTTTACTGACATCAGCAGCATTAGCTGTTTACACCTGTACAGGTACTGTTTCCTCACAGCACAACAGCTACTCATCAGTGTCCATAGTTAATAAACATGCAGTGTCTTTAATTCTGCCACATACATGTTGTATCCTGTTAGCTAACCAGCTAATCGTCAGTCCAAACACCTGTAACTCATTGTGCCACACACGGGACACCATCAACTAATTTATTGTATTTGTACCTACTTTTGGGATTTACTATGTTTTCTTATTGTTCACTCGTACTAAGATAAGAACAAACATCAAGTCCATAAAGTGTCCAACGCAAAGAAACATCGGTTTCACATTGAGGAACATAATAAAGGGATGAATGAAATTAGATTATATGTTTTATAGTAATTATAATAATTGGATTATTACATCTGTGGCCTAAAGAAATACTCCATTGATCACTGTAAAACTATAAAAACCCTTTGCCAACCACACTGAGCTCCACAACGGCTGCTCACAGACCATTTTCTGAACCCGTTTTATTCAGTCTGAGGTCGTCCCGTCTTCTTCCTGTCTGTCACTGTCACTTCCCCTGCTTGCTTCCTATTGGGTGCAGAAGGTCAGGTGACCTTTGAGCTAATTAACTCTAAGAAAACTACGAAAAAGTTATATTTTAAGGTTTTAATATTTGCTCGGAAGCTCTGGGCAGCGTCATGTTCAGTGTTTAAAAATACTTGGCAGACGCTCTCGTTCGTTCTGGGAGAATAAAAGTAAAAGACTAATTTTCAGTAAATTACCCATAATTCAATGCTGAATTCATTTATATAAGCCAGAGATATAATTACTGAAGCTGTTCAGATGTACCATAAACATTTATCATGAGGAGGCTTTCTGATCCGGAGGCAGAACTCATCCATCAGGACCGGACTGCAACAACATGCCTCTTCCCCCTCGGGGGGGCCCGGCACTACTTGGTGCTGATGAGGCCTCCGGGGGCCCTTAGGGGCCCCTCGTGGCCACGCTCACCGTGCTTTCTGCAGCGGACCACCGGCCGAGCCCTGCGGCGCTGTGTTTTCACAAAACATTCCCAGCGGCTCCTCAGCGGGGGCGTGGAGGTGGTGGAGGTGGTGTAGTGGGGAGGGTTGGGGGTACAGAGAAATATCAGAAATTCTGTGGTTAGCGTCGGGCCCCGGTGACCGGCCCCAAACATCTTGTAAGAATAACAGTGGAGCAGAGTGGAGGGCCTGGGCGGACGCCATGTTTGTGTGTTGGTACATTCCTGGTGTGTGTTTTATTTTTCCTGCTCTGTCCCTCGCTATGCTCTTCCCGGGGGTTGGCCGGGTGGGGTGGGCACGGATAGCTGTGGTTGGGTTGGCGGTGTGGGGGGGGTTGGGGGGGGTTGGGGGGGCAGCAGAGGAATCCCAGCGGGCGACTATCAGATTCAACATCAGGCGCTCGGACTTTAAACCGGCGAGTGTGAAGACAACTCTTGTTTTGTTTTTCTTTGTATTCGCTCCTCCTCCTCCTCCTCCCTGTTGTTTTTCTAAAGAAGCCTCCTCGCCAAGAGCTGAAACAATAGCAAAGCTTTCCAAAACCTCCCTGGCTTTAAACAATGCCATCAATCACAGTGAGAACGACCCAAACACACACATATGAAGTGCAGTTTAACTCTTCACGAGGACGAAGACGAGGACGAGGATGGAGACAGAGCGAGTGTTAAAAGACTAACGAGCGAAGGAGGTTTTGGGACTGAGTGAAAACATTACAAAGTGAGCCTGTAAGTCAGAACTCTGGGTGAATTATCCAAATCTGTCAGCATCAATCCCACTTTGGATTTCATCCAAAAACAGTTTTAAAGCATTTCCCTGTGGCTCAGTGAGTGTGTGTGTGTGTGAGAGAGAGGATTAATTTTCTTTCTCTTAAATGAAACTAAACCTTTCACTCCTTCACATGAAAACATTTTCCCATACAGACTAAATATCACATCTTTCTCAGCAAACTTACATCAGTGCATCAAAAGTTATCATAACTAATGTTCAGGAACCAGGACGCTAATCAATCATTCAATCAATCATCTGTGAGACTAATGACGAGTTCACACTACACAGTTGTAGTTTAGCAACGCGCTGTTGAACTGTTAATGCGATCAGAGAGCTCAAAGACACCAGAAGAATATCTAACGAGAGCAGTCTCCAGCATGAAGCAGAGAAGAAGTAGTTACTATGGTAACAGTTGAAAAAAAGAAAAAGTCATCTTTTTATAAAGATTATATTATTTTATAAAAATATTTGAGAAAAGGTCTTTGAGAGTCTTAGTGACACTTTCCATCAGTCAGTCGCAAAGAAACCAAACCAACGTTAACCAAAGTATCAGAGGATTGTTGCAACATGGACCTTTTCTCTTGTAACACAGGAAGTCTCTTACCACTGCACTGTTAACTGTACTAGCTGCTATTAGCTGTCTTTACCCAGACTGGGAGCTGGAAGGACAGGGGGACCCAGTGGGGAATACTGCCAGGGAGCGGGGCCCGAATGAGCCACAGAACCGGAGCGGGGCGGAGGAAGAGGAGCCAGTTTGTAGCCAGTTAATTAGTCAGTAACTGTTAACGTTAATCATCGTATCGATCAGTCAGGATTAGTTTCAGTGAAGTTGGAAGTTATTTATTCCGTGTGACGAACAACCAGACTGTGTGATGTTACACTGTGTTACTGCTTGTTCTGATTCACAATCATTACTGCTGTTTAACAGGTTATAATTAATACAGAGATATCAGAAACATGACGACTAACTGACTGGGACACTCCTTTGAGGACAACTGTTGGTAATCGGGCACAGTCCTGGCTCTTCGGGGATGTGGTCTCTGTGAGGACCTGTGGATGAACTTGAATTAAAACAGTCCCAGCTGTGATATGATTGGCCGTTGCTGCTGCCAGCTGACACACCCAGCTACGATGTCTGATAAGGACTCAAACCTCAGCCCCAATCCAGATCCAGATCTCTGTGGCCTGCTGTGTTTAATGAGCTCTGGAACCAAGACTTCATTAAAGACTGATTTTACCCCTCTCCCCCCCTGGCAGGGCCGCTGGCTGTAACTTTGCAGGTGCACGGCGCTCAGCCAACCTGCCAAACACAGTCCTCCAGGTCATCACGGCCCTGCCCACAACGCCGGGTCAGGATGCCTGGACTCTGACCCCCCACCCCCACCCCGGGCCCCCTATCTGCCCTGGTATCGGCCCCGAGCAAACACTGCGAGGACGCTCCTCCGCCGTACGAGTAGCTCTGACAGGACTTTGACTTGAAGGGGGAGGAGTGTGTGGTTAATGAGAGCCCCCTCCCTGAGTAAACTGAACTCTGCTCACCCTCATGTGGACACAATCACTCCCATCAGACCCATTAAAACCAGTTCAACATTCACAGGTTAGACTGCTGGTTCTTGTTCTGTCAATGAACTGCATGTTCTGTGTGTTTCCTATTGATCAATATCAATAACAGTAACTGATCAACTACACAATAAACCAAGCAGTGAACTGTCAATATTGATCAGATGAGTTTTTATACATATATATCATATTTTATACATGTTTTGATAGATTCTCTGTCTGTATTCTGTATTTTTATCATTTTTAACAATCAGACTTAATATTCTTCTTTTCTGACAGATTCAGAGTTTTAACTTCAGTCCCTCCAGGAAGTTGGGATCACAATAATTCAACCATCAATGCCTGTGAATTCTGCTAAATCATTGTAGTTTCCATCACTAAACCCTTGTTTCTAGTTGAGAAGATGCCGACACTGAAACTCCGAACAGTCAGTTTTATTCCCACTGGAACCAGCCTTTAGTTTTTAATGAATTATGAAAATGTCAACACAATTTTCACTTTGTCTACAATTTCATAACAGAAATAATCAGTATCTGTACCTGCTGAAATGGGTTTGTTGATTGGTTGATCCGAAGTTTCTAGATTTGTTAGAAAAATCCTGACAGAAGAGTTTCAGATCAATCTTTCTGATCACAAGAATATCTGTCAACTACAGATATTGACATATTTTTCTCATTTAGTACCTGTGTGAAGTATGTTATCTGTACCGAGGACTCAACCCTACTTAAAACATCACAACATGCATCGTAAGTTTAAAAAAAAACTGCTGTAGAAACAAGCCCATGAAACACTTGTGTTGGAGGCTTTACCCAATCAGCAGTGGCGTGTATTTAATGACCGCCGTATTAAATAGTCCCCCCAGGATTTCACAGGTTTCTTCTGGGACTAAAAATATCTGATTGAAATGTTGCGATGCGTGTTGAGAACGGACACTAGTTTAGCTGGAAGTGGAGAGATAAAACTTCTGCCCCAGGGTTTTCTGTCTCAGGGGTCGGAGGTCAGGCCGTAGTGAAGGTGGCGGCCATCTTAAAGGTTAACACAGAGAGTTAACAACGGAGGAATGTGAATGTGAACACGCCTCAGAAATGAAACAGAGGAATTTTCCTCTGGGGGTTTATCTTATCAGTGTTTACTGTAAGCACCATCCACTTCTCTCTGTTGACTCTAACAGATTGATTCGAGCTGTCGGCCGCATGCCAACAGGCTGCTGCTGTGTGTCCAAATTGGCACGGAGCGCTCGGAGAGGATGGATGTGAGAATGACATCAGATCTGGGAACCAGCGTTAGCCTCGGGCTGCAAAACATTAAAACAGATTCACCAGCAGTGTCCTCTGAACATAAAATATCTGACATCAGTTACTCAGTGGTCTTTCTGGGGGACCGGTTCCTAGACGGGTCCCTTTAAACCAGAATCACACCTGCTGCTGAACGTGTTCATTTCTGAGGACAATTCTAATCGGAGGCGCGAGGCAGCTGTCATACGTGCGAATGTTTAAAGATTTAAAGACTCCAACTTCAGTCCTGCAAACACAGAGTCACTAGAAGCACATTCACGCTGTTTCTGTGTGCTACCTGTTTGTAGCTAAGCTAACGGCTGTGTTGTAGCTAAGCTAGGTAATGTGGTAATAATGTGAATATGAACAGCAGCATTGATGTGTTTAATTACAGTACACTCAAATAATTCACTTTACAGCTCAAACAACCCATTTTATGGCTGAAGACCTCTTTATAAGTAGGTTTAACTCCGCTATTAGTCGCTTGCTTTGTGCGTTGTCACATTGCAGAAAGTGTAAATGTAGAGCAGGTAATTAACTTCTGTAATATTTGTTATTAATTTATTATAGAAATAAGTGTGTTCAGGCACGTTTGGTATTCACTGGACAGGTTTCAGAAGCATCTGTTCTTTAGCAGCTAACAGATGCTAACAGATGCTAACCATAGACTATAAATAAAACATGGACATAGTCTCCATGACGGTCACTCAAAGAGGACACGCCCTGGGTTGAGTTGTACAGTCGTCATAAACAGAGAAATAATCTCCAGAGACCAACAGGATGTAAACATGTTTAGCACTTCACTGAATATTAAGTTTCTCTGCAACAATAAGATTTAAGGACAGTGTTTATTAATGTTCAGTGTTTATTATAATTTGTCCTGTATTATATAGTTACAATGTTATTAGTGAAGTACTTCCACTACTGGCTGTAGCTAACAGCTAACAGCTACTGTGGTTATTTCTGTGTGCTTTTACTGTCAGAGAAAAACAGAAGCTCCACAATAAAATAAAAATACAGCAGCGAGTCGGTGAGGCTGCCAGCTAAACCTCACATCCACATCGTCTGACTGTCCAGGCTTGTTTTCTGGTTAACCACCACTCACTGTTTCACAAACCGTCCCACAGAGGAGTCTGTCCTCCTGCCGCTCACACCGACGTTCCAACAGCAGCTTTTAAATGTCAGGTTCAAACCTGGAGTCGAACGGAAGACCACAGACTCATATTCCATCCTGTAATACACTACATTATAGTGTTTATCTGAGACCTTGTTACGACGAACACTGACCCTCCTCCAAACCTGGTACCAGAGGGGACCTGCTGAGTCAGCCTGGGAGGAGGTGGTGGAGCCTACCTTCCTCCTCCTCCTCCTCCTCTGCAGCCTCCCACTACTCCTTATCAGGAGCCAAACCCAGACGACTCCTCCTCCTGTTGACCAGAAGAACCAGCTCAGTGTCGACCAATGAGACGCTGCCAAACTACATTTTTATTTAAAGTTGCCTGAATCTTATGGAAGCTCATTTCCACCTGTTCAAGAATAATTTTTTTATCTCACAATGTTTTTAAAGAGAACAAAAACAGAGTACGGTTACATGGTTTCCCTTGGCACACCGTCAACAGCTCGCTCTCGTTACGTGTCAGTCTGATGGACAGCTCTGAAAACTGCAATACCCACAATCCTCAGCTGCTGTTGCCACAGTGAAGAAGCCAGCCAATCACAGCAGTAGGGAATTTAAAACCCTTAAATCTGACAGTGATCTGAAGGATTTATCAGCTTTAATCTTTAGCTGCAACAGAAAGTGAAGTTCTGTGATTGGATGTTGCTGAAATGCATCCTGGGAGATGTAGTTACGTTCAGTTTCAAGACTTCTTGCAGCTTTAATCAGATATTTTTTAACACAGTTGAGTTTCCTGAACAGGTTGGTCTGATCTGGATCTGCAGCTGGTCCGATCCAGATGCCTCCAGGATCCGCAGCAGGAAGCCGGGTCCGGCTGCCAGACCTCTGATCAGACCGTAGACCTGAACCAGCAGAAACCTGAATCCTCCACTGCAGCCACATGTCATTATAGCTCCTCCCGGTCTCCTGAGAGACGCACACATCAACAAATCCAACGCACCTCTGGAACTAACAGCACTCAGGAGGAGGAGGAAGAGGAGGAAGAGGAGGAAGAGGAGGAAGAGGAGAAAGGGGAGGAAGATGAGGAAGACGAGGAGGAAGAGGAAAATGAGGAAGAAGAACAGGAGGAGGAAGAAGATGAGGAAGAAGAGGAGGAAGAGAAGGAGAAAGAGAAGGAGAGGAGGAAGAATATCTAAAAATATTCCAGCTTTTCTCGTATTGACGATCTCCGGAGCGTCTTCCTGTTTCAGCTGCTGTTGGTGTGAAGTTAGTTTCACCTTGATGGATCAGGTGATGAACTGTCGGACAGTTTCCTTGACGACGACGGCGTCACTGTCAGCGACCGCGAATCAGCTCGGCGAGTGATTTCTGTCGCAACACGTTTAACCTTTAAACTCAGTGACATCACACTGCAACACTTCCTGTTTGTGCAGGAACTCCAAATATATAGACGGAAGTTCCTCTGAAATACTTTAATTTGTTGTTTCATCGTTTCCTGTTGCGTGTTTGCACGACTGTGGCGCCGCAGGAGAGCTCGCTCATCGTACAGTGACTGTGTGAGCGTCAGACTCTTCTCTTCTTCCTCCGTGTCTTCGTGGGAACTCACTGTTTGGTTTTACAGAAGAACTGCTTACTCATGACTAATCTACCGCAGTGACCTGTCAGCCCCGCTGCATGCTGGGATGCCTTTAAGATGATAAAGCCAGCTTCCTCATTTGTCTGGAGAAATGTTGCCTGGTCACAACACTTCCTGTAGGACAGCAGATGATGCCTGATCATGGTTCAATCAATCAATCAGCAGATAAAAACGTTCTATTGTTCCAATCACTCTCAGGATGATCAATACTCGTTCTAATAATCAATAGCTGCTGTTTGCTGTTCACATTCACCTGACGTATCTCAGTTTCCTCCGACCTCGGCGTCTCAGAGTCAATGAGAACTGCAGATTATTACTGTTATCAGGCGATCAGGAACCGTCGCAGTGGAGCAGAAATAAACTATTTTTATTTGAGGGAGAACGAGAGGGAGCCAGTGAAGGGGAGTGGAAACCTGGCACCTCGATCCTGAACACATCGCGAGGCGTTCAGAGTCACACAGAGATGGTATCGGCCTCCTCGAAGCAACAGCAAACACAGCGGAGAGTCTCTGGTGAATGGCGGGCTCCAGCTGCTCTTCCCACACTTTCTCCTTCTCTCTCTTTCTTCCTGCGCTGGAGCCGGAGGACTCTGGATGTTTTCCCTCTCCGGCTGGCTGCCAGAGGCCTCGCAGGAGCAGAAATGAGCCGTGCAGCGAGCAGAAACGAGAGCCAGGCGCTGGTCATAATGCTGTGAATTATTAACGCTGAATATCAGTCTGCAGAGACTCGCAGCAGTTATCAGATTCAGCTCTGAGCTCAAATACTCCACATTTATTCACCCGCTCAGCTCCCCGTTTGTTCTGGAAAAACACCAGAACACGTCCTGAACGCAGCGCCTGCAGCTCGCTTACTCTGCCCCGAAATACCTTCAACAACAGCAGTGAAAGAGAAAACCTCCTCCATTATCACCAAATCTCTGCTGGAGCTTTTGATCACAGCACATGGTCTTCCTCTGCAGTTGATATACAGCTGTTTAAAGGGACAGTAGGCTGTACTTACTGCAGTTAGCTGTAGCTAGGTGTTTCCCAGCAGGCTCTCGAGGGACGGTTTGGAGGGTCAATGTGAGACGTTTGTGTCTTCATCATAAACAGAAACAAGGAAGTGATTTGGTGACGTTTGGCAGTGATTGGTACAGGGGTTGGGGCGGGACCGCCATGTGAGTTCAAACGGAGCGGACTACAGGTGGAGTAGCTCAGGTGCAGGAAGCAGGTGTGACTATGAGCTCTGTAGCCCCAGTGGTGGCGGTGGCAGCGGTGAGGACGATGGACTCCTGGACAGGCCTCCTCCGTACTGTTATAAATGTGGAATGTGCTGCTTTACTGGGGGAAGCTGCAGATGTTGAGCTGTTTACACAGACGTTTTCATATCAATAACCCGCCTGAGTACAGCAGCAGTAAACAGGAAGACGCTCGAGTGCCTCCGTTCATGTTCTATAGTGATCATTTCATTGTGTGAGGAAACACGGAGCGCTCTGGACATCCTGATCATTTATCTTCTGCAAGTACTAAACTAACACTGTAAATACTGTCACCTCCTGTTTACACCGTGATTGCAGCCAGAATAAAGTTGAGACGTTGATTTTTTATCACATTGTTAAATAAAGGTTTAATATGACTCTAAAAAGACTTAGATTTAGTGAATAATCGCTCTGAAACTCTCAACTGAGAACTTGGTGAAGGATTTATGAAGAGCTGCAGTCCTGAACTGAGCCTCATTCGTTACCATCTTTAATTGTTCAAAGTGCTCTCCCACAATGCTTTGCTTGTTCTGGACTCTGAGGAGCACAGAGAGGTTTGTATTAATTATCTGACTGTCAGAGCTTCAACTATCTAACAGAGAAATCAAAGCCGGCTGTAATTACGCTCCATAAATCAGCAGAGAGAGACAGAGAAGAAAACACTGGTCTTCAGATGGAAGCTGTCATGCTCAGAGAGCGAGTGACGATCAAAGCCGCGATGAGACGCAACACAAGCAGAAATCTGCTGAGTCTCCAAACGAGGCAACATGTCGAGGCGGCCGCGGAGCGACAGCAGCCAATCTCTGGCATCAAAATAAAATGAAGTGACGGCCCTTCTTCTATCAATCTCATCCCGACTGGCTCATAAAACAGTCGCTGTGCCTCCAAAAGACACCAAAACAAATATTTCCCCTCCGAGCTTCGCTAATGTTCCTCATAGCTTCACACAGAGCCAATAAATGCCAGCCGGCTCAGAGGCTCAGGCTGTATAAACAGGGAGATATATTTCCCCTCGCCACTCCTCTCTTTGTTCCTCTCTGCCAGCGAGGTCTCGCAGCATAAATTGCAAATAATTGTGGTATCAGAGAGGATTAAGTTCTGCTCGCTTACACAGGGAAAAAAACTGGCTCCATATCTGAGATTGTGTGATTTGTTTTCTCTTGTTTTAACCTCTGTTTTCACTTTTCTCCTCTTCTGTCTGCAGAACCTGTTGGTTAAAGGAAGTGTTCTGTATGAGAGCAGACAATTCGCCTCACTGTTTTAAACACAATGAGGCTCAATGTGCAAAAATAATAAACTGTCACAGTTTCATCAGGTAATAAATGTGAACTGGATGGCGTTCCATTCGTGTCCATTAAAGCTGCATTTAAAAACGCTGAAAAAGCCTTTGCAGGCTTCTATGTCTTTTGGCCCATCGAGCATGCTCAGTAGAGGCATCCTGTTTCCTGTTTCATCAGGAGTCATTAACAACATCATGTGTTAGCATTTTGTTTGTATAGTGCCAATTCATAACAGAAGTTATCTCAGGACACTTTTCAAATAGAGC
>JAGRRF010012886.1:330713-346212 GCA_019097615.1 Morone chrysops | reverse complement strand
CGGCCCAGTACACCATGAGGTCAACCTCTTGCTCTCTTGTTCTGCGAGTGTAAACAAGCCTCACTCGCCCTTATCTGAAGTGGCTGACCCAGAATCCCACGCTTTCTGGATAATGAGGAAAAAAACACTGAACACCTGCAGACCCACCCAGGTAGGAAGTCACGTGTGCCCACAGTTGGAGCTGACAGAGTCTCCCTGCGAGCAGTAAACTGCGAACTGCACTTTGACTCACTGATAAAAACTCATTATCAAATAAAAACTAAAATGAGGGGCACACACACACACAGACACACACACATACACACTGTTCCAGAGAGAGTGCATGGGAGTGTGTGTTAGTGACCTTTCCTTCCAGTTCTTTTATTACATCCACCCACACACATACACACACACATACACACACACACACACACACACACACACACACCCTGTGTATCCTCAGATGACTCGGAGGTAAAGTCAGCAATCTGAACTAGAGCTGCAGATCTGAACCAATCACACAGTGACCCACAAGACTCTGATTACTGTGTGTGAAACATGACCCCCCCGATAATGATACTCTCAGTTACTCTCAGACACTCTCAGTTTCTCTCAGTTACTCTCAGTTACTCTCAGTTACTCTCAGACACTCTCAGTTTCTCTCAGTTACACTCAGATACTCTCAGACACTCTCAGACACTCTCAGTTTCTCTCAGTTACTCTCAGATACTCTCAGTTACTCTCAGACACTCTCAGATACTCTCAGACACTCTCAGTTACTCTCAGACACTCAGTTACTCTCAGACACACTCAGTTACTCTCAGTTACTCTCAGTTACTCTCAGACACTCTCAGATACTCTCAGTTACTCTCAGTTACTCTCAGACACTCTCAGATACTCTCAGTTACTCTCAGTTACTCTCAGACACTCTCAGTTTCTCTCAGTTACTCTCAGTTACTCTCAGACACTCTCAGATACTCTCAGATACTCTCAGACACTCTCAGTTTGTCTCAGTTACTCTCAGATACTCTCAGACACTCTCAGACACTCTCAGTTTCTCTCAGTTACTCTCAGATACTCTCAGTTACTCTCAGATACTCTCAGTTACTCTCAGACACTCTCAGATACTCTCAGACACTCTCAGTTACTCTCAGACACTCAGTTACTCTCAGACACACTCAGTTACTCTCAGACACACTCAGTTACTCTCAGTTACTCTCAGTTACTCTCAGACACTCTCAGTTACTCTCTGTTACTCTCAGATACTCTCAGTTACTCTCAGTTACTCTCAGAAACTCTCAGATACTCTCAGACACTCTCAGTTACTCTCAGAAACTCTCAGATACTCTCAGACACTCTCAGTTACTCTCTGTTACTCTCAGATACTCTCAGTTACTCTCAGTTACTCTCAGAAACTCTCAGATACTCTCAGACACTCTCAGTTACTCTCAGAAACTCTCAGATACTCTCAGACACTCTCAGTTACTCTCACGTATTCCTAAAATACTGACTAAGGGATATTGATTGTTGATTGGTAATTAATTGATGATGATCAAATAAAATCAACCCAATCAAATGGCCAGATGATGTTGTATCTCTATCTGAGAATAAATGAATTAAACATTAATGTGGGACAATAACAAATAAATAAAAGAGGCTTTGTTTATCAGAAGACAAGAGGGTTTGGTTCCAGCAGCCAGTCTTTACCTTTGAGGCCCAGTTTGGCCTTGGTGTCCAGCAGTGCCTGTTGGACCTGCTGTGGCTGGGTGATGTCCACCTGGAGGAGGGTGACGCGGGCGGAGCAGGTCCTCTGCAGCTCTCTGGCTCCGTCTCCTGACAGGTCCAACACTGTGGCAAACACCTCGAAGCCCATAGCGTCCAGATGTTTTGCTGTCGCCTTCCCAAAACCAGAGTCACAGCCTGCAGGGACACAGGCACAGACTCGCTATCACCTGTCTATGTCCAACAAAAAACAACTGCTGTCTCTTTACTGTGGATGTCCTCCTCCACACACATACCAAACTCCACTCAATAAAACCATAACACATGTCAAATTCAACTTCAACAAAGTGTTTTTATATTATTGTCTGATATTACAGTACATTATTGTCTGTAGATTATTGTCTGTAGATTATTGTCTGATATTACAGTACATTATTGTCTGTAGATTATTGTCTGATTTTAGAGTAGATTATTGTCTGATATTTCAGAGTAACATCAGTAATGTCTAATTTTACAACCTAATAAAAGTTTAATATGCTGCAGCAGTCATGATGTGCCGTACTGGAAGTTTGTGACAAACAAAATGGATCCATAAAGCCTGTGTGAACATGAAGGAATAAACCACTGTAAGCGAGAAGCGTTGGCAGGGACAGAGATCCAGATTGGATTAATGTGTTGAAGCTTAATCTGAGGTTCAGATAATGCTGATCAACTTTCACCTGCTCCGTCTCAAACCGTAATCCTCCTCTTCCTGCTGCAGCTCTGATGGGCTCGTCGCCCAGCAGATGTTTGGATGTGTTGATATCAGACAGTTTGACAGCTGCAAGTTTGGACAGAGAGCTCAGCGATCTGGCATCGGACCACTGCTGCCTCTCAACCAGCAACCCATCAACAAAAAGACATAATGACAATAAATATCTGAAGTCTAATTTACTGCCAGTTCTTGTCTGGAGAGGAATAAACTCATTTCGACAGGCTCAGTTACACTAAACAATCCACTAATCACAGCAGTTCAACTGGAATTCATTGATTGTGCTGCATACAGTCGTTAAACAGGAAGAAAAAAGATTTCATTCAGAAGTTCATGATGATGAAGTGAATCTACGTTTTACACGTCAACTTCAGCTTTGTATTAAAAATAACAAACCGTCCTGACAGAACTGATAGCTCCGTGTGTATTGTGCAATTCACTATAGGTGAATAGGGTCCACATTTTAATTAGCATGAAACTTTCCCATTAAAACAATTATCTTTTGTATTACAAGTGACATTTGATGTTTAAGTATGCAAATGAGGCATTATCTAATAAAAAACACACATTTTCATACGTTTCTAGAACAGAAACTCGAACGCTGGATTGTTTCATTCTATTGAAATATTACAGTCAAAAGTTTTTATAAAAGGATATTTTTATCAAAATAAATAAATGTGATATAAATCAAGTTGTGAATCATATAGGAACACAGCCACTTGTATTAACCTTCAGAATATAGATGGGAATAAAACTGGTGCCAAAGTGGAGATTTCTGGCTGGAAAAATTCATTTTGAGAAACCTTTAAAGATATGTATTGTAAAATTCACTTATTTTTTACTTTAGTTTTCTGAAATTTTATGTTTAAATATGCAAGTGAGGCTTTTGTGACAAAGTGTATAAAATAAACAGCTAAATGTGAGTTTTTCTTCGCACTGACAGGAGACGTGTTACTGAAGCAGGATGTTCTGTTCTGGCTCATATTGTGATGATGATGTAATATTTTATCAAACTTTATTCGTTAGTCAAACACTCCTCGAGTCCTCACATCCACATATGTTTTCCCAGAAGGGTGCAGAGTCCCTCAGAGACCGAGACCTGTCACGTACCCCACGGCTCCCCCAGTTTCCCAGAAGTCCCAGCACCTACAACCTGATCCGCGGCAGTACTCGCTGTTCTGTTTGTTCTTTTGTGCGGCGGGTGTCTGAAAGAGCTCTGCTGGCGAGAGCGCCGTGGTGTTGGCACGCTTCGTGTCCTTGGAGGATTTCCAGAGTCACGTCCCGAGAAGAAAAATAGAGTGAACGCTGGCTCCAGAAATAAATACCGGCGCTCTACTCCACATTACAGAAACACCCTGATTCATAACCGCTCACACACACAGGATGAGTCACTTTCTGCCAGTACTCAGATATTTCTGAGTTTGTTACTGAGAGCACTTTGAGATTGACAGGTGAAAACACGGGGGGGTTCGACTGAAACAACACTGAGTGCTTTCCTCACACATCAGTGTGTTCAAAATCCTCCAAAAACTGTAAAATCTTATATGTATAGAGTAACATGAATCATAAGTTACAGAGACAGGGTAGGCCGGTTCAGGAAACCTTTGCAATGAGAAAGATGACAGCGTGGGTCCAATATGTTCTCAGTAAGAGGCACAAACTTTATAGAAAGTGTCCACTGAGGAGTGAATTCATTGGGAAAACAGTCCATTATAAGACTGTGCCATGACTGCTTTGTTGTTGTTATGTAACATATTTCATTCAAAAGAGCAAAATGTTCTTCCTGGCGGCAAAAGTCAGAAGACTGTCAAACTCTCTGAACACCAAAAATAACAACTGCTCAGAGGCTGCGCAAAGACTGCTCAGAGGCTGCTGCTCAGTGGCTGCTGCTCAGTGGCTGCTGCTCAGAGGCTGCTGCTCAGAGGCTGCTGCTCAGTGGCTGCTGCTCAGAGGCTGCTGCTCAGTGGCTGCTGCTCAGAGACTGCTCAGTGGCAGTGGCACATCCTCTCAACAGTATTTCACACATTCCAATGAACTGTACAGCTCTTCTTCTCTTGTCTCTATTTGACGGCCCCACCCCCTCAGGATCAATAAATTATTTCTGAAAGCAGAAGGAGCTCCTCTCCTGCAGCTGTCAGTTTTCATCCTCTACGTTTAGAGTCAAACTCCTGCTGTGTCCACATATTTGGACAAAAATGTGGAAGGTATTTTTCTTTCTTTGACTGTAATAATTGTGATTTGTGGTCGGTGTGAGGACCACACACTGTCCCACATTCTCCACACTGTCCACTACTGACCCCTCACAGTGAGTCGGCTCCAGTTTCAGTCCAAGTGACAGAGGCGGACTCGGACTGACTGATAAACTGTGACTGTCGGGCTCTTGTAAGAACAGCTGGGGGATTCTCTCTGAAACTCGAGCCCACAGGATCACCCCTGTAAAGATTTGTCTCCATAAAGAGGACAGTTTTAGGTCGCAGCTGAACATGTGGACATGTTATCACTGCAGGGGGACGAATTCAACCCCGGGAGGGAACAGCATTACGTAACAGGGCAGGGGGCTCCAAGGGGCCCCTCAGATGAAGAAATAAATCTGTGCAGAAAGACGAGAGCTGAGGTCAAAACACACATCTGTCTCTGGGCGGAGGCCTCAACATCTGCACAGATTGTACCAACAGGAGTGCTCACTCTGAGCTCACTTCATCCTTTTTTTCTCCATTCAAATTTCAAACATTTAAAGTTCACAAAGACATATGTAAACATTACAGAGCTTCCTGATAAGAGCATTAAAGGAGCATTGTGTAGGATTCAGTGCCGATTACAGATTGCAACCAACTGAAAACAGCACTGCGTGAGTGTTGGAGAAACTATATTGGCTGCAAAAGTCTATATCCAGATCTAGTGTTTGGTTTGTTCTGGGCTGTTCTCAGATATTGGGCAATGTTCAGTGAATGCTGTTCATCCATCCTCTGTGTGTGTGAAAACAACACGGCCACATGGTGAAGGTCATCATTGCTTCATTACTTGGAGACTCTGTCATAACAAACCGTGGTCCAACTGCGAGCAGAGGTCATGTGACAGGAGGAGGAAGGCTGTTTTTCTACCTTTAAATAACTAATGAGGATCATGGAGAGTAAACATTATAGAGTCTGACTGTCGCTGAGCATTCCTGTGACTGGAACTGCAAAAACGGAACTCCTTGTGAACTTTGAGTCGGCGCCAAGAGAGGAGGATGAGGAGTAGGAGGACGAGGAGAAGGGGGAAGAAGAGGAGGAGGAAGAAATTCAAGGAAATTCTAGGAAACTGACAAAAAGTAAAGGAAATAAAAAAAGAAAAAAGCAGGCAAGAAATAGGGAGAAAAACAAGAAGAGGAAGGGAAGGGGCACTTGTGGGCACCAGGTTAAAAAACAGCAAAAGTTCCCTCTTGGATGCCCCTATGGTAGATAAATTGCTCCCTATGGGTACTTTGGAGAACTACAGAGGGTAAGAAATATCAGTCATGCATAATTCCTTAAATAATGAGGAACAACTGCAACACCAAACTGACTCTGGATCTCTCAGGAGAGCCACACTGGATGATTGGTATTAGGAGGTACAGGGAATACTGGGAATACTGGGAATGGGAATACACCCTTAATGACAGTGTTAATATGGCAACCAGTCTTAGAGACAGTGGTCTGAACTTTGTGCTTCGTAACTGTCAGTATTGGATTTGTTTTGTGTTGGTAAAGTTCTGCCCTCTGCTGTTTTTATTAAAGTAGTTAAATGTGGTTCAATACATATTTGGAACTGAAGTACATGAAATTGTTGCCAGAACCTCAAAAAAAGAAAATAATGTAAATGCAAGTTCAATAAACCACATTTTATATCCACTATTCGTGATTTTAATGCAATCATCACTTTACACAGCTACACACACACAGCTAAGACGTTAGCATTTTAGCATCCCTATCATTGAAGTCGATGGGTTTTTGATGTCTGAATTAAGGTCTGTGGTTCAACACAAGCTGAAGCTTCACATTTTGCTCTACCACATAAAACCTGACAGTAAATACCCAGCCTGTGAATGTTGAAGCTTTTACGTCTTACGTAAAAATGTAGTTGCTAACGTTAGCTTATAAATTAAGTCTGCTAACGTCTACAAATGACCAACTCAGCACAAATATGATTAATATATTTTACAGAATTCTGTCTCATGTACTTCATGTCCCACTTCTGGTTGATGACTGTGATGGCGTGAGTTCTGCAGTTAGCTTAGCACTGCTAGCAACTGAACAACTGTGTTTGTCTGACAGCAGGTAGGCTCCGCCCACAGAGAAGGTTGACTCAGTTCAAGTTGTCTTGAATTGTGGTTGTAAACGTCAGTAATCCCGGACCAGACCAACGCACCCTGCAGACTAAGCTGTCTTCTGGCTGGTGCTTCGGGTGGTTGTCTGGTGTCATGGCAACGCGGTTCAAAATCCCTGAGACCCGCACATGGCCACGTCAAAACTCCACCTCTCTCCACGTGGGCTCAAGAGCTGCAGCCCCACATCTTTGCATGTATGCAAACACAGAGTGGAGACAGAGGGACAGACACTGAGCACCGTCAGTCTGATTACCCTCCTGGCCCACAGTGCTGCTCTGATGCACTAAAACAGACGATGTCTAAAACAAGATTTAAATCGGGTCCGCAGCCGAGATCTCCATCAGCAGATCGCTGTTAATTGGCTCTGCTGGAAGCCGCTAAAGGTCTGTGTCGGGTCACTCTGGAAATAAGAGCAGAGGGTGGAAAAAAATGCCCCAATAAACCTCTTAGAAAGCTAATTGAGCTGTTCTACAAAGAGGCACATTCCTCCAAGGATGAGGGCTGGAGTCACAGGGCTTGCTGACTGGCCAGCACCGCGGGCTGGCGTCCTGCTGGCAGGAAACCCCTCCGGGAGGTTGAACTCATGAACCAAACGGATGAATCCATCACACACAATGACACAGAAACTGCACTGGCTTTATCAGACGATGCAGAGCTGTGATTGGCTGATGGGCTGTGTGACACTGAGCAGAGCAAGAGGAGTTTCCCTTTGATTAGATTAGTCTGAGGTTGTTCTTCAACACAACAGGAATCAGCTGATCATTGTTCAGCTGATCAATCACATGTGACCTGGCAGCTATTGACAGTTTTATGTTTGCAAACAGTGATGATGTATTTTGTGGGTGGAGCTTAACTGCTATATTCCACAAGTTTTGCAGTAATGTTAGCTTTGACTTTGGACTCTGTGTTGTTTGTAGACGTTTCTGTACGTTACTCTCCGCTTGTTTATGCTGTTTTTCTGCCACCACAATGTCTTTCAGTATTTAGGACTTGAACAGATGTTTTCTGGAGCTCGCTGTGGGAGGATTGTGGGTAATGCTGTATTAAGGCTCCATCATTTCGTGATTATTTCCTACAAGATTTTCTGGACAGACCTTTGTGCTCCTAAACACAGTCATGGTAGGAGCTGAGGTTCAGTTTGAGGGACTGAAAAGGTTCAGGTCTCTGGTTCAGTGACATCCGGCTGGTGTTTGTGTGACCCAGATCTCTTTCATCCTCATCAAATGAGCTCCTTCCTGCTAGATGGAGACCACACCTTGGTTCAAAGTCTACAAATGTGTGCACGTGAGCTCTGCTGGAGGAGACAGAGACAGCAGCAAATACTCATGGGAGCTGTAGTTGTTATTTTACTTTGTTCAAGTGATAATTATGTTCATATTCTACAGCTGTGTTGTGACTTTAAGGTCCAGTTTTTAGGGGTTTTGAGTTTCGGGTAGATAGATTAGAAAAGATAAAATAGATAAATAGATAAGATAAGTAGGGTGTTCCTGCTCCTTTTAGGCCTCAAGAGGGCGGAACATCAATATTCAAAATAATTGTCTCGTCAGAGACTGAGCTCAGAGGATGATTGTGACTCAAAATGAGTTCTCGATACCTAATTTTAGAGTTGAATCTGATCAGCGTTCTCTCCCATGAGGACGATCGCTATGTGTTCACTGTTCAAAAATGGCATCAGACAGCTCGCCGACGCCAAAATATCTATCATGATCAATATCACAACAAGGGCCAGCCAATGAGGGCAGGCTCATTGTTAATTGAGACTGCTCTCATTGTCGTCTTCTGAGATTTTATAACCGAATGATGATAATGAAAGCTGAACATCAGTCAGCTGATTCCATGAGGGCGTCCTAAAACAGCAGGTAATAAAACAGCTGAGTGAGCAACGCGTCTTCCCGCCTCCATGGTGACGGCTATTTTTTGGGTTACCTGAGGGACGCTTTGGGGAAGTTTCCACCATGAGTGTGTTTGTGTGCAGATTACAGCAGAGTACAGTTACACAAAGGCAGAGCGCCGTTATTAAACAGCATTAATCTGCAGATCTGATTATCTCATTAACCACGACACACACACACAGACCCAGAGCCAGCACACACACACACACACACACACACACACAGACCCAGAGCCAGCTGGCCGTCGGATGCAGAGATTAAGTCTGCACACACACACACACACACACACACAAAGATCCATGAACTATTATTTCTACAACAGTCTGATAGCACAAAGTGGCACAAAAGCACTCAGTGACCTGTGAGCACACCTTCCTCTCGATGTTTCCCTCAAACCTTTTATTGTGAAGGGGACCCCCCCACCACAGCAGTCTATTGTTCACACAGTTTAAACATACACACATACTCTTTTTCCCTCAGTGGGATCAGATCACCTCCCTGATCTGAGTGCAGATACGATGGTTGAGTACAGTGTGACCTCGTCTGTGATCGTTTACACTCACACAAAAGATTACGAAACTTTCCTTTAACCTCTTGCAGGCTGGTTTCCTCCTGAAGTCTCTGGTTCTCTGGTTCAATGTTCAGTTTAACGGCTGCATTTTAATCTCTACTGATTGTTTCTGACACAAAACGTCAAACTCCTGAGCAGAGTTTGGATCTTAAGGAAGTTCTGACATCGTTTTTTATGTGAAATCAAACCATCTATTCTAAGTAGTTTTCATGCTTTCTGATCAGTTGAAGAATCAATTGTTTCTGAACAATTTAAAACCATTAAATAATAATTATTATTAACATATAATATTATATAATATTATTTCCAGAGCAAATCAAACACATAGAAAAGGCAGCTGAAAAGCTTCCACATGCTGTAAAAACTGACTACATCCTCAAATAAAAGTGCAGATTGCAGCAAATTCCTGTGCTCTCGAAACCACACACACACACCTGGAAGAGTGGGCGGAGCCTGGTCCTACCTGTGATGAAGACAGCCTTGCCGTGGGCGGGGAGGGTGGTGGGTGGCGGGCCATTTCTGGCGGCGGAGTAAAGGCAGCAGGCGAGGCCGAGCAGTGCCAGCAGTAGTACAGCAGGCAGGCAGAACGCCCACAGCCGCTCCACCAGCACAGTGGCGCCCAGCCAGGCCACCAGGGGGGGGGCAGCGTTCAGGTGGGATGCCAAAATCTTCTTCATGACCCCAACGACAAACACGGTCAAAACGCCCAGGTAAATCCAGAAGGGAAGAGTGTAGTCGTCCATAATCAGAGGAGAGTCAGAGGAGGGTCACCTGCTTTAGCTGTCTGTCTGTCAGTCTGTCTGTCTGTCTGTCCACACCTGCTTCAGACTCGAACTGAAGAGAAATAAATCAAACTGTCCCTCAGTCAGTGTGAGTGTCTCTCTGCCGCTCTCGCTCTCTGCTGTACACACACTGGAGTCGGTGCAGCTCGTCCCCTGACTCTCTCTCTCTGTCCCCTGACTCCCTCTCTCTCTCCCGCCTGCTGTATATATAGAGGAGCTGCAGGGGGAGGAGGGGGGAGGAGGGACTACAGGCTGCAGCCCTCGATCTAATCTGCAGCCCACACACACACACACACACACAATCATGCAATCACACACACACACACACACAATCACACAATCACACACACACACACACACACACACACACACACACACACACACACACAAAGATCATCAGTTATTGATAGTATGTATGATGGACAGAGCTTCCGGGTCTGAAAAGTGAAACCAACGTGGAAGTGAGTTCAACCTGCATTCTATGTAAAGGCCAGCAGGGCCTGACAAACAGTTCTGATCAGATATGGATCCAGATTCTGTTGTTGACTATTTCTCTCCTCAAATCTGTTCACAAACAGATTTTACTGTTTATCTGGAATACTAGATCCTGTGTTTCCAAACCAAGAGCAGCGAATGAGAGCAGCTAAAGAACACACTGTGGATCCTGCCTCAGTAAGATTAATTAGAACTATAAATGGCTCATATACCATTTCAGTCATACCATTACTAGCGTACATGTTAAATGTGTGTAAACTTAATGTTAAATGATGTACTGACGTTGTTCTTTTAGTTCTGTTTATTTGAGCTGGATCTGCAGCAGGCGGAGGTCAGTGGCAGCTCAGGAAAGATGGAAGAGAATCTGAGGCAGAGCAGGAGCAGAGAGCCACATCAGCTCAGTCCAAAACAGATAGCCATTCAAAAACTTTAACAACTCCATATTTCCAAGAAAAATGGTTTAAAGATTTCCCTTGGCTTCACTACAGCCATAATTTGAAAGGAGGCCTGTCTTCTTGCACTGCACAAAGATTATAAACTTGAGAAGTCTTTCCTTGCAAAAACTACAGATGCAGCATTTCATCTCTGCTGGATTCAGAAACTGAGAAAAAAGGCCTTGGAGAATTTACACAAAAATCAAATCTCATAAGCTTACAATTCGGACACATTGCCAACAGTAAATCCTATTCATTCTCAGCTTTCTAGTACATTGGCAGCTTCACAGCAGAAGCCGAAGTTATGTTTTACAAAGACTGTGAGCTCTCAGAGGCAATGAGTCAGAGGGTTGGTTACGTTAAGATCAGATGATAACCCTGTACTCTAAGTGCTCACGATTACACAAGCCCCAAAATACAAAGTGACATGTTGATAATGGCAGAACTCCAACATCAGATACACCGCCACTGAAATGGGTTACAATACTCACAGGAAGTGACCGAGACCGAACAGGAATTAATCTGCCTTCAGTACTCAGAACAGTGTTGCTCACAACAGCTCCTCAGAAAGACGCGCAGTTCACACACTTTCACATCTAACGGAATTAAGAGTTTATTTCAGTCTGAAGACAGTGAATACAGCAACGAGTAGACTTACAGCGGCTCCGACCAAGACTCTGACACCGGGGATGACGAAGACATTGCAGGGATGGTCCAGCACTCGATTTGACGGTTAGGCACCAGAGTTGTGTTTTACAATGAGTAAACAAGGAAATTAAGCTAACCTTTGTTAAATTCATAAAGTATTTCGTTGTACTTTTCTGTTCAGTGAGGAAAATAGTTGTTCGAATATTTCCTTTCTTGATATTTGGTTTATTTTGTTTATTATAGCTGTGAGAGCTTATGGTACTCAGCACCGCTAATCTCCGGCATGGTTGGAAAATTTTAACCCTAGCTGACAACAGGACCAAATCTAACAAATGTTAATGTATTGATCCCCGCAGGAAAATTTGTTCTCTGAGTTTGACCTATACTAAGAGTTAGAGCTGTGGGGACCTGCTCCAGTTCTCACAGAACTACCTATGTATGTGTTTTTAATGGTAGGAGGGAAGGTCAGTATAACTGGAGATCTTTCTCACACCTCTAAGCAGAGTAAAGATTTTCCATCAAAACCAGTTTGAAATCAATGTCCAAGTGAGCTCAGGCTTCTTCGACCAAAGGAAAATACTTTCCAACATCTTTGTCTACAACAGAGGAAGAATCTAATGTCAGTGACCACGTGGATCATCACTAGTGCAGCAATTGCATTTACATGTATCTGTTAGAATATTCAGACCTTGATGTTCACACACAGTCAAACGGACTCTGCAGCTGGTCACTGTGTTGTTTTGCTATCTGACTTCTCCTCTGTGACTTTGACGTGCAGCGACCAGGATCAGGTCAGCGGCACACAGTGAGTTTTGTCACCTGTCTGACACATTTACCTGCTGCTGGGAACACACCTGCTGAGCTGCTCTAACCCCTTTCCCTTAATCTGAGCACCGTTCGACAAGCTTCACGTGCCACGCAGACAAGAGGAGAGGCTCCTCACGTGTCCTGGATCAGCTTTACCGACCACAACCTCACAACCTGCAGATTAAAGAGGAAACACTCCCCGTGGGAACTTGACCATCAGATACCAGACGGCACGCAGAGGCCTGAGGATGCTGGTACAAGGCTGCCAGGTCACCTTGGTGGAGCTGCACTTTGTTTCTGTACAGACAGACAAACATAAATCACATTCATATATGAACAGAGAATAAAGGCTTGAACCTGTGGATCTGACAGATCTTTATCAGTGGAGGTTCAGGATGTGTTGTGTCTCTCTCCTGCTCTCACTTTTCACACTCAGTATATGTGTATGATATCAGATACATGCAGTTGCCTTCACATTCTGTGTTTAAATTTATAAGTATTATGTTTCTAAATGTTGCGGTGGTAAAGATAGATTGTTAGAGAGATTATATATGACTACTGCCTTAGAAGGAGGTGAGGAGGGTCCACCAGACCTCCCATTCAGTTTTGTCTAATCCGTGCTGATTGGTCGGGTCAGGAGGACACGGTGTTCCTGTTCACACACACACAGTATAATCCCATCCTTCCTGGCAACTCAACCAGTTTTTCTTATGAAAGACGATTACTTGAGTTCTGACTATAAACCAGCACTCTGTAAGATCTGGTATTATTTCAGTCCCACTGTGGTTAATATGGACAGCTGCATATTGTTCTGATTACATTACTTATGATCAAGACAACAGCAACCACTATTGATGATGATGAATGAATGATTAATCCAACAACTAATAGCCAGTCCGCAGAAGCTGCTGAGCCCAGCCCTAGTTACATTGCCTAAAATCAACCTCCGCCCACAGTCTAATGCTCCTGTGCTACCAGTGTACCAACACCAACCTGCCGGCTAAGCTAGCCAGCTAAAAGCAGCTGCATTTGGCAACAGTTACTTTACTGTCCATCACAAAACTGTAAAACAGTGGCTCCCTACCTGGGGGCCGGGACCCCCACTAGGGGTCCCCAAAGCTTAATGGGATCTTGATTTCAATGTATGCTAGAAAACTATACACAGTAGGCCTATATCTCAGCATTTGGTTTATTTCTGTGAATAAATGTAAATGTAAAGTAAATTGTCTAGTATAACAGTGGTCAAGATTAGGGAGAAGGAAACACTAAACACTAAAAATAATAAACCATAGGAAACTAGCACCGTGGTACAACCACCAAAATCGCCAATTAAAACAAGAAACAAGGAAATCAGAAAGGAAATGGTGCGCTTCAAAATTACTAGGGTGGGTCGAGATTTATGGATATAACCCTACCCTACCCAGAAATCAGTTTTAACATTATAGATGAGACTCTATCGGTACGTGGGCCCCTGGATGGATCTAAATGTACCATGAACCAGTGATGGACCGATTCTAAAGTTATGAATCTGTTGACTGAAGCTTTGTTGCTAACAGCGTCTCCTCTCTCGTCAAAGGTCGAAGGTAAACGCCAGGGTCTCACCACAAGAGTGCAAGCCATTTACTGTGCACTATAAACTCTAAAAAGACAGATGTCTGTCCATCTGTAAGATCTGTCAGACAGATATTAAGTCCAACGGTAGCACGACAGATCTTAACACTCACCTGGTGAGACAGCATGGTGACACCTGTGCAGGTGACGAGGAGTCTGTTGATGCTAACACAGCTAGCACAAGCAACAACCTGTAAGGTATTAAACACTTTCCAGACACAACGTAGCTCCAACTGGGCAAGGTCGAAGGTCATCACTGCAGAATGTCTTTCTGTCTGTCTGTTTGAAAAACAACTAACACAATTACTCTAACTCTGAAATCAGACATTTCTCTTCAGTTTTGTCTCATGAAGACAAAAATACCCTGGTGTTTTATCAAATATATGTATTTAAAGGTAAACAATGTAACATAAATGTCTACATTAAACAAATGTTAAGAACTGAATCAGATTGTTCCAGATTAAAATGTCCCTGAATCGTTTCGGAGCCCAGGTATCTGGATATGTTCAAATCATCTTTAGCCCAGTTCAGGGTTCTCTGTACTTCTGTTCTAACTGACAGCTTTACGAGTTTTTTTGTAGCAGGATATAATGTATAGTGTCCTAAAATATAAAATGAGGAGAGTGATAGTGAGTTACTGTATTCAGCTGCATTTTATTAATTCAATAGATGAAAACTCCTAATAAAAAGCAATTCTAATAATATAAAGGTTTGTGTCAAACAAACTGATAATGATCCTCTCTTTCTTCTCTTACTGCCATACGACCAGATGACTTTGCAAAACAGGTGGCATGCCTTACGTTCTGAAAGCAGCCGCTGCAGATGTGACACACTGAGGCGCATACATCAGCCAGCTCGAGCTGAGACAACCAGTTCACAGCACTGACACTTTTCTGGGCTTTAGAAGGGACGGATGCAATAATGATGGGCTTCAAACTCAGAGCTCAAATATGCTTTTCATATGTGGCCCTAATACTGATTTCATCAAACAAACGTGAACGTTGGTGGAGGTGTGTCATCCTCTCTCTGCAGCCAGACGTATGCTATCATGTTAGCACAATGTGCTTCTATAGTAACTGATACATCAGTTGTGATCAGAGACTGCAGTGTGGACAGAACGTCCCGTTCTGCAGCAGCAGACGCTTGTGTTTGTGAAGCTGCAGGCGGTGCAGACAGTCTGCTCTGTTATTACCCAGCAGCAGTCTGATGAGGAACTTTACTGATAAATGAAGCATGTTTCCAGCCGTGTAACACGGTGGGTTTATCTGTTTTTGGGTTTAGGTCAGCCAGTTTTTTGGATGATCATGCTAAAGCTGTCTACTATCTTGGTACACTCCACCCCCGTTTGTTGCAACAAGCTACTACTGCAAATCTGCTTATCGGCTCACCTACTACCTCCCCATCAGGAACATTACGTTTGGAATAGTAACCATGAGAAGTAGTATTTACACCTCCATCAAAA
>JAGRRF010012886.1:84145-94197 GCA_019097615.1 Morone chrysops | reverse complement strand
GTTTCCTGAGAATGGAGCCGAGTGGGAGTAGATAGAGAGAAAATAAAAGAGGGCCAAGCACATTGACTGGTTTGGTGGAAATAAATCCTTAATTCACCGACGTAGATGATGAAAACAGCAGTTTCAGTCGGAGCAGACCGGCTATGGAAACAAACCACAGAGAGGCTGCGATACAACACAGGCAGAGGGACCACTCCACTACGTCTTCACAGAAAGAATAGTTTGCTGATATATTGCTGTTCACAATCCATTATATGTAATCTCAAAGGTAAATGTTGCCTCATTTAGTTTTTGTTATTATGCAGCCTCGATGGTTAGGACTCGTTTTCGGGCAGTGGTGGTGGACCCTGAGGTGGTGTTCGTGGCCAGCTTGATGAAGGCTGACGCCCCCGCCCTCGTGGCCTCCTTTCAGTGTGACTTCACTCTGCAGACTGAGGAGAACAGTACACAGAACATGAGAGCCAACCTGAGGGAGCTGAAAGTCCTCGCCTGCCCCTTCATCCGAAACAAGGAGGCCAACGGCGTCACCACTGTAAGATTATAGTACTGCACGTGGGCTTGCGGCAGGTCCTACACATTAGCGGTTTAAAGGATCAGTTTTCTCCTTGTCAACAAATCTCATATTCAGACTCAAACTAACAACATGCCAGTCAGTCTCTTAATATTGTCTTTGGCTCATTGGTTCCTACTGAACACAAAAAACAGTTGTGGGTACAGCCATGCTCAGCAGTGATGGCTGTTCTCAATAAGAACTAAGGGTACTCATGTAGACAAAGTGTCAGTATTCAGTACTGGTGATTAAAAACACAACAAAAAGGAGCAAACTACATGTTTCACATGTTGCTTCATCAGATTCACTCTGTGCTTAACTGCTATCAGAAGTGCCTTTAAATAATTAGGTGCTGATTAGCAAGAAATTCAACAGGTTCACATTCCAATTCAATACAATGGGTAATAACAAATATAATTCTTCCATTCAAGCTTAGATGTAAATATTACATGAAATAAGACAATGGGATACATTTCATGTTGTAGTATTCCATTCAGTATATTTTACAAAATACTACAGTAGAGCCAGAATACAACATTTTCATCAAATAAACACAAAAATACAGGAATACTCACAAGATCAAAAACTAGTAAAAGATTTTATATACGGAGAATTCAAATAAATACAGAGTACATTCTCGTCCAATAGGTGTTGAGGCCCTGCTCGGTTGCCTTGGAAACTGAAACCCAGCCCAACCAACCACTGAGTGGGTCTGTGACAGTAGAGGAAGTCATTGTTAAGGTATTTCATTAATCACAGTTTTTAAAAATGTTTGAAATTAAAAATACATTAAATTTATGGCAAATATGAAAAGGAAATTCACTTTAAGACAGACAGTTTGTTCTAAAATCTGATTTTAAAAATGTAGTTTGGATCATTTGCATAGTGCTGTCACTGTGTGATGTCACTGCTATAATAATGGTGGCGGGGGTTCCAAGGGGTCGGTGAACTCATCATCAGCGCGCCTGTCCTGCAGATCTCTCCGTTCATCCTCAACACAGTGATGACGATAACAGCCGCCATGACGGCAAAGCAGCGTGACGAGCAGAATCCAGAGTCTAATTCCAACGTCGGCAACCTCTGGTCGGTGATGAACATCTATGGCTGTAACTACTGGTTCCTGGGAGTGGACCAGGCCACTGAGGTCACAGAGAGCTTCAGAGAGCAGGATGGACGCAATGAGGGCGAGAGCTTCGCCGCAGAGGTCAAGGTATGATATGCCAGCTTAGACTCTGAAACTTTAGAATACGGTGGTCCAATCTGGTTCCTGTTGACCAAGTGCTTTTGCCCTACAGGTGGTGCAGGTGACTCTGGAGTCTGGTTTGGGTCATCGGACCGTCCCTCTGCTGCTGGCAGAGTCCTCCTTCAACGGGTCGGCAAAAAACTGGTCGTCTCTACTGCAGCTGAGAGGTGACATGACACTGGAGGTGAGAAATGTTCCATCACACCCGAACCTGGACCTGAACCTGTCCACCTCAATTGATGGTGATGATGATGAAGTAATACAACCTATCCTGGAGAAACTCTCCTTAGTTCAGACATTTTAAATTATTTTTTTAAAGTTGTTTATTTATTTACTGTGACGTTTCTGAATTTTAGTAGATACTGAAGCGAAGCAGAAAGAATGAATGATCTGTGTGAGCAGCTGCTGTGTTTTATCATGTGTGTATAATGCTGACTGACACTTGTTGTGTGTCTGCAGGTGAACTACTTTAATGAGATCCACGCAGTGTGGGAGCCTCTTATTGAACGAGTCAACAGTGGCAAACGCAGGTGGAATCTGGAGCTGGAGGTAAAGGTGTTGGTTCTAGCATCACTCTGACTTCTGCAGATGTTCTGTGTCCTCTTTGCGTTGTTCAGACTGTTCTGGTCTTTTGTGTATTTGATAAACTTCCACCAACTTCCACCAACTTCCACCACTAAAATTGATTTGATAATTAAACTACAAACTCAGACATAACTTTTTGGCTTCAGGTGTTCTGGTATCAGGTACACTTGACATATGAATCACTAACTAACACATGATTGAATTTAAAAAACATGACATCTTACTTATATCTTCAGTTCACCTGCATGTAACCAAGTGCAGTACTGGTGTCTTTCGTAAAGGTTTGTTATGTAAGATAATTTCAATATTGGATCTGGATTCTGCATCAGCAGATGGTTATTATGTTAAAATAGGTTGATTAGACTCAAGGGTGAACAACCTTTAATTTTTGTTGTTTTTGTTCCTTCAGATGAAGAACAACCCGGTCCAGGACAAGAGTCCTGTTCACGGAGATGACTTCGTCATTCTTCCTGAACCTCGCACAGCCATCAACATCTGCTCCAAAGACACCATGAACATCACCGTCTCCCAGTGCAGCCTTAATGTCTTCCACAACCTTGCCAAGGTACATCTTCTATAACCTCACCATTTGTAATGTCACCAATCTTTAACTGCATAATCTATAACCTCACCAATCAATAACATCATAATCTATAACCTCACCAATCAATAACATCATAATCTATAACCTCACCAATCTATACTGTCATAATCTATAACCTCACCAATCAATCATAATCTATAACCTCACCAATCAATCATAATCTATAACCTCACCAATCTATAACGTCATAATCTTTAACTGCATAATCAATAACCTTACCAATCTATAACATCAACAATCTATAACCTCACCATCTATAATGTGATGACTTTTAAACATCAGTAATATTTGAAATTTTTCACGTTATAAATGAGCTATTGTCCCCCTTGAGAGAGCCTGAACTTGGATTTAGTATCACCTCCTGAGCAGAGCTGAAATCTAGTTCAGGAAGTCACCTGATGGTGGGAGGAGAACAGTAGAAACTAAAGAAAAATCAGCAACAATGGATGAGGTCATGTAGTCCAAAAGGCATGTCCCACAACCAGCCGTTCCCTGAAGAATTTTTATGCATTATTCTACCAGCTACCGTTTGAGTTTTACAGGACTGATGACAGCATCCTCCAACAGACACTTAAAGCTTAAAGTCTTAAAGCTAACAGTCTGGTATTCTGAATAGCATTCTGCTGTTAATCAGTAAGTGAAAACATTAGTTTTTGTACAGAAAATACATCAACTGTTAAGAACCCATCTTTGCTATGTTATTTGTTCAATGAATGGATTGCAGTTAAACAGCAGACTAACTTGTCATTGCTGTGTTTTTATTAGGCATTCTCAGAAGGCACTGCCTCCACCTTTGAATACTCTCTTAAGGAGAAGGCCCCCTTCACCATCCGAAACTCTCTTGGGATCCCCCTCATCGTGCAGCACAGCGCAAACCTGAGACCAGTGGGTTCACCAGCGCAGGGAAAACTACACGAGTTGTCGGTGGAGCAGAGCCTGGATCTGGAGCACTCCATATTTGAACCGTCGTCACGAGGAAAACTGTCAGCTCTGCAGCGGCAGGAGAGCTGCCTGTTCAACCTCACCATCGGTCAGAACACCAGTCTCATTGTGTGCTTCAACATTCAATTCTGCCTGCTACACGTATTTGTATTCTTGCTTAGCAAATTGGTTCTCCAGGAGTTGTAACACTTTAGTATATACCACTGGCAGATAATAAACATACGATTAGCCACAGTGATTGTTGGGGGTCTACCAGGACATTTGGATGGTTTTGGTGACTGTAGCAGGTGAACCTGTAGAAGTGTCCCTCCTGTAAATAAAACTGATGATGTGTGAATAAATGTTAAAGATGGCTCATGTGTGCTTGAACCCATAGTTCCCTCCGGATACAGTGAGATCTCCAACATCGCAGTAGACAAACCGGGTCGCCGTCTCTACAATATCCGCGGTCCGATGCTGCAGGAGGCGGTTTCTGTCCTTCTGCAGATTGATGCTGCTGAGGGCAACAAAGTCATCACTGTCCGCTCACCACTACAGGTCTAAACCACAGACACTCGCCACAGTTCTCTGAAAGGACCACCAGCAGGACAGCTTTATCTGAGTTGTTTGTTTTTTGTGTTTTCAGATAAAGAATCACTTCTCTGTGCCATTCACCATCATGAAGTATTGTCCAACATCCAGGAGCCTGCAGAGTGTCGGAGAGGCCGAACCTGAGAAAGAGTTTCACATTGCCTTGGAAACATACAGGTAGCATCACATTAAGGGTTTGTTCAGCACCATCGCTGTTGGTGATGGTCACTATCTCTCTAATTAAAATCAGTGCTTCATGTTTGTATCCACTGAATATTCATCCTGCAGGTAATTGTCTGTTTTGTTGAGAACAAAAGAAAAGCACCAATAGTAGACAGTGTTAATCAGAAATGTTTCCTATCAGAGGGATGTAGTGAGCCCCAACCCAAAAACACAAGTGTGCTGAAATGCCAAACTTATGTCCAGTTGTTGTGTAAAAAGAATTCCCTGGTCAGATATGAGTTTGTGAATACAGCTCTGTTTTACAGACAGTGTCAAAAATGCTTTTCACTGCAGGAACCATTAACCTCTTGACAGAAGACAGAAACAGGAGAGTTTCCACAGACCGTTTGGCTGCTGTGTTGTCAATATGGGACAGCTTCAGGTGTTGACCCAGGTGTACAGGAGAAATTGATAGTTGTAGTTTTATCCCCCTCCACCAGATGTCAGCTGTTTGTGCGTCCGGCGGGATGCCTGGATGGTCAGTATGGCCCATCCTCAACCTGTGTGGCATGGAAGGAGCAGGTGCACCGCAGTTTAGAGGTTCGTTCTGTGCTGCAGTGTCCAGCAACTGACAGCGGCCTGCTGCCACTGATGGTCAGCACACTGGCGGTCCCTGACGACCTGCGCCACATCGCCAACCACGGAGAGGAGGACTGGGACCCTGCCTATGTCATTCACCTCCACCCTGTGGCCACGCTGCGCAACCTGCTGCCCTACACTGTCCGCTACATGATGGAGGTACAACAGCTTCCCCAGAAACAAGCACAAATAGAGCCCAAAACTTATCAACATTCTGTAGAAGTTGTTTACACAGAATATTGTTTTATTTAATTTATCATGGAATTTGAATTGGACCAGTTAGTTTAAAGATTAAGTTTAAATCCACAGAGCAGATCATGAAATTATCTTTTCACTATTTGGACAAACAAACAATCAGGAATCTGAACATGTATCTAAGGCTGTGCTAATGAAATGTAATCCAGTCATCTAATCTGGTCTGTGATCTTTCCTCCTCAGAGATCAGCAGACTCTTACGAGCTTCAGGAAGGCAGCACGTCGGACCTCCTGAACGCTCGTGTCTCAGGCGAGATTGTGTCATTGGTGCTGACAAAGTATCAGGGCCGCGACTGGCATGGACACCTTCGTATCGAACAGGAAATGTCTGAGTTCTTGGCCGTGTGTCTCACCTGTGACTCAGACAACACCATGACGGTGGACATGAGCATTCATGTGACGAGGACGTCGAGCCGCCTGCTCCTGTCACTCTTCAGTCCGTACTGGATCATCAACAAGACCTCTCGAGTGCTGCAGTACAGAGCTGAGGACGTCAGCGTCAAGCACCCGGCCGACTACCGAGACATCATCCTGTTCTCCTTCAGGAAGAAGAACCTCTTCAGCAAGAACAAGGTGAGAAAATACCTGGACAAGTTCCAACTAACCCAACATATCGGTGTGAAGTCCATCTGATCAACAACCATCAGCACTGTCCTGCTCTCCTTAGGATAAACTCTGCATGAACCTTTTTGTGTTTTTACTGAAATTTTCAGGTGTTTCCCAAATTAATGTGTTTTTTTTTACCTGAAAACTAAAAATATACCCAGCTACACTTGTTGTTCTGCAGTGCAGGGAGGTTACCATTAGCAGAATGTGTCATTGTAAGAGCAGTATTTCACTGTGTTGTTGTGTATTGCAGCTCCAGCTGTGTATCTCCACCAGCTCCTGGTCTGATGGTTTCTCTCTGGACACTGTGGGAAGTTATGGCTGTGTGCGCTGTCCCGCTAACAACATGGACTTCCTGGTAACCAAAAATGTCACTCAGCATCAGTTAATTAATCTTTTCTTTTGATAGCTTTGTAGATGGGAATGTTTGTTGGTCTAACTCTCTGTGATACTGAACTGAATGTGTTGTTGTTCTGTGCTGTTTACTATAGAGAAGGCAAGTTGGTATTAAGGAATTTATGATTGATGTTTTTTAGTATTGTTTCACCTTTTATAGACCAGATGAGTAAAAAATAAAAAGGTAAAATAATCGACAGATTGATGAAAATAATTGCTAACTTTATCAGTATTTGCTTCATAGCTTGTATCTGTGTGTCCAGGTGGGTGTTAGCATCCAGATGAGCAGTTTCAACCTGACCAGGATTGTCACCATGAGTCCTTTCTACAATCTGGTTAACAAGTCTTCGTATGAGCTGGAGGTGGGAGAAGTCACCAGCCAGACCTCCACCAGGTGGCACTACATCTCCTCCACAGAGGTGAATATGACTCCCTTTCATCAGATTGCACAACAACTTGAGTTGAAAAGCCAATTACAAATTCCAGAGAGCATTGCTGTGAGAACCGATTAATTAGAGAGCTTCAGACTGTTGATAAATCATTATCATCTCTATAGTAACAACTGCTGAGGTTCATGGGTACTGTAGTATGCATTGTAGTATGTTAATGTCTTTATTGATCAGAGTTCAGGAGTGTTTTGACTTCTGTCAGAAACAGTAATGGGCCTGTGTTTTTATATATTTATGCCTCCGACCAGCAGGTGAACCATTCTGTTAATGTAAATGATAAAGACACGTAACCAGGTTCATGTTGCTGTTTTGTGTGAAAGAAACAAGACGGTCAACAACTGTCACAAAGAAGTACCTTTATGTGCTTTCCGGGAACACTGTGATTTATTTCTGGAAGCACGTCATTACTAAATCTTACAGAGTAGCAGGTGGTACCAACAGTGTTATTATATCGTTGTTGATCTGTTGTTTATGTTAATGTTGTTTTGCAGTGCCTCCCTCTGTGGCCGGAGTACAGTTCGGGGAAGTTGTGTGTCCGTGTGGTCGGATCTGAATCCACATCCAAGTCCTTCTATTTTAACCAGCAGGACAACGGCACCCTTCTGAGCCTTGACATGGTCAGTGTCTCCACCTGATAACCAATCACATCAGCTGATTTTACTCTCAGAGTTTTGATGTGTATTAGGGTTAGGGTTAACCCTTCTTTTGATGTGTGTCTGTGTGCTTTCAGTGCGGTGGGATCATCGTGGACGTCAACATCTCTGATCTCTCCACGGTAATCAGCTTCATTGATTACTATGAAGGAGCAGCTCCGGCCCTGCTGCTTAACCACACACCCTGGGTCACCATCAGCTACAGGCAGAGGTCAGAGGTCAACACACACACACATGCAAGGCTAAAAAAAAAAAAATAAAAAAAATATGCCAAATTTCGACACACCTGAGTATGTGACAGGTGCATCAGTGGAAGGTGCAGATAAAGGTTGCGCGGACTGAAATGTTGAATAATAAAATATTTTTTCAGCAGTAAGCAAGACAGTGTAGGGGAGTCCCTCATAGAGCTCATAAATCTAGCAACTCACCTGTTCTCCCAGGGTACACAAACCTGTCACATTGAAATTGAATCATTGTACACCCTGCTGGGGATGCGGAGAGACTGACTTTACTGCTGTAGAAATTACTCTTAATCTGGCATCTTGTATTGTGATACATGCAGCTCTCCATGGTCCACCGGAAATATTGTGACTATTAATTGTGTAATATGTCTGTGTATATTACACACCAAAGTCAAATTCCACCAACTGGAGTGGAGTGAAGTGATAAGTCATATTTTCAGTTAGATATCTCTGTAGCACCAGTCCCTGGTTCCCTGTTCTTTGGGCTATGAAAAAGAAACAAGATGACAAGTTAATTCAATGAAAACACACAAAGTGAGGGGCGGGTGCCTCCTGATTTTATTATGTATCATCTGCTCATGCACACTTTAAGGTATTGAGAATCACTGGTTCTCAGTTTATTTTGTAGAAATGCCATAAATCTGAATAGAACGTTTTTGACAATTTAATGGAAAACTAATACCCTCTCTCTCTTTCCTCTCTCAGCGGCTCAGCGTCAGTTCACCAGCTGAAACCGGGCGAGGCTCGGCGGTTTGTGTGGGATGACCCGGCCAGTGTCCGAACGCTCAGCTGGAGCTGCATGGAACATTCTGGAGAGCTGGACTTGCTAAAGGTCTGATGTCCATTAATTAAGACCCAAAGTAACAAATCAACCAAAACTGCACCAATAAACTATTTTGTCAAAAATATGATGAAGAACTTCAGTGTGACGAAGAAATGAATGAGATCTAAAGTCCCAGCTTTAGCCTGATTCTGTTATCATCTTCTGGTCTGCAATTCATAGGTTTACTTTACTTTTTACTTTAGTTTTTCCAGAGTTTGGTTATTACGGTTAAAAAATGTTGTGGGGGCAGGGATTCTGTGTGGTGCCGCGCTTATATTGGTCTTTCAATTGGTCTTAGGGTTAGCTACCCTAACCCTTTGATGATGTTCTACCGCCCTCATGTGGCCAAAGCTTTGACCAAAGTGAAAATATAAAAGACCAAGAATAGAACCATCAGGAACCCCATGAGTAATTACTTACATTACTCATGGGTAATATAAGTAATGTTACTCCCACTGACACTGTCAGATGTTGAAAGTAAAGATTAGTTATTCATTGTATTGCTATTACAGCAAGCCAAGAATCAAATACAGTCCTTCTCTGACCCGATCTGTATCCGGTCTTTTAGGATGAGGTGGGTCAGTTCTCCTATGACAGCCTGTCTCAGGTCCACTGGGTCTCCTTCCTGGATGGACGCCAGCGGGTGCTGCTGTTCACAGAAGATGTTGCCGTGGTGACAAAGGCCCGACAGGCAGAGGAGCTCGAACAGTTCCAACAGGAAGTAAAGGTGTCGCTGCAAAACCTTGGACTGTCACTGATCAACAATACCAACCGGCAGGAGATTGCTTACGTCGGCATTACCAGGTAAACACATCACCAGATAAAGGTCAAGGAGGTAGGTTACACACGTGTGGTTTGTCTTGGTAGTTCAGGTGTGTTTCTGTGTTACAGTTCAGGTGTGTTTCTGTGTTACAGCTCAGGTGTGTCTCTGTCTTACAGCTCAGGTGTTGTTTGGGAAATGAAGCCCAAGAATCGCTGGAAGCCATTCAGTCAGAAGAACATCAACCTGCTGGAGAAGACGTACCAGAGTCAGCTGAGTGGGAAGACTGAGGGGGGCTGGGTCAAACTGGAGACCAACCTAGAGGTCAGAGGTCACAGACTGAATGCAAATATCCACATTGATTAGGGTTAGGGGTTTGTCGTTTATCCAATGAGCTTAATGAGAGTGTGTGATGTCACTCTTCATCAGGTGAACCTCAGTGGAGCCATCATGATGATGCGTCAGCCATTTTCCTCCCCGGTGAGAAGGAACTTCCTGTCTGGGATCCAGGTGGAGTTCAAACAGTCGCAGCACCAGCGCAGCCTGAGGGCACAGCTGCACTGGCTGCAGGTC
>JAGRRF010012759.1:21826061-21838487 GCA_019097615.1 Morone chrysops | reverse complement strand
AATAGAACCTGAACTTGGTTCTTTAGTATATGAAATTATTTATTTAATTTGAAACAAAAATCGTGGATCTTGTGTTATTTCATCAGTCATGCGTTTTTTACCACAGCAGCTCATTCTTTTTTTTAAGCAAACAATAACAAGAAAGGTAGTCGAGGTTAGGAAATTATAAAATGACTGTAGATGAAGGCTATTGAATCTGACATTTTTTAAAATTTCAATCTATATTTTACTGCAGGTTTACTGATATGGGAGCAGGGTCCAATGGGAGAAAAACTGGGGAAATTAACTAGCAAAATCTATTTGTTACTGGCCATAAAACTGCATTATGCATTATTTGACTAAAACTAATTCATTAAGTTTTGAGCTCTTTATTTTTGCCAGGATTGGCTAAAAACATGAATGTGTCATCCTTAGAATATGTAATGCTGATGTCTCCAACTGCAAAAACATAGATAGAAATGATGTAAGAATAGCAGTAAGCTGCTTTGATTTGATTCGAGGGTCACATTAGTCTCAGCCGGTACACATATAAAACACAGCAACATAAACCTGACTCTATGTCGTGACTCCAAACCATTAATTCATATTTTATTATTGATCCCAATTTATTTTCCTGCCAAAAGACAAATTTTGTCCAAAATTTCTCCTAATGGAATTTGCAAGAATCCACCAGGCCTGAACAAAAACAACCAATCAGAGCCAAGAAAGCTAGTTGATTGAGACTTATTTCTAGGTCACCAAATATCTGCGCTGGGAACTCAACAATCCCCGTAGGAGAAATTCAAATCTGGCACAGGAGCACAGGGTTAAATGTAGTGCAAAAACATAAAATAAAATAAAATAAATAAAATAAAGGCTAACATAAAATAAATCAAACAGTTAACTAAATGCAACAAAATACAAGCACTTACAGGTAACATAAGTAGAAAAAAAACAAGTAACTAAATGTGACAAAATGCAACAGAAATTGAAATTAAACGTAGATATATACAATATACCACAATACACTGCAATTTTGCAGCATAAATTGAAAAAGTACAAACTAAATAAGTGATAAGGAGCGATTGGATAAAGTGGAAAGTTGTCATGATGTGTGTTCAGCTCTGCCCGTGCTGTTGGATGTGGTCAGAGGTCCCGAACGTCTTCCTGCAGACGAGGCAGCGCAGGAAATGCTGAGAGGGAAACTACGCATTCTGCAAGCTGACAGCACCGAGGTCAACGCTCTATTCATGGTACAGCTCACAGCCACACACACACACACACACACACACACACACACACACACGCCTACCAAGCCTATATTCAGCTCCTGGCATTTGAAGTTGTAAAAAGTCAATTTCCTCCATAAAGTATGAATGAAAATGGTTATGTTTAGGTTAAAATTATACTTCACAAGTATACTTTAGTAGCTACAATTCGGTCGTTTCATTCTTCATAGAAGGTAGTGGTTGTGGTCTACTTTGGTTCATGTCACCATGGATTCCAGTGGTGAGTTTTCAGATCAGGAAAAAAAATATCTAAATGCCCTGAGAAACCTCTTTAACCACTTCTGCGGCATAATCCTCTTTCCCACTGTCTGTGTACTGTCTGCTCAGCATGTTCCAAACTCAAAATATTTAATGTGACTAAATATACAACTTCCATGTGTAAAGACTATTAGAATAAATACTACACCCATTAGTTAAAAAAAAAACCTTATGGACTACAAGGAATTTTTAACTTTTCATGAAACAGTCTCAGTTTAATACTGATGCCTCTTTATGACCTACATAAACTAAAAAGACCATCAGTGAGAATATATTTCTATATATTACAACAATATTAAAGTTGTAGTAGGTCATTTTTATAAAAATAACTTATATTTGCTGACAGATAATCTGTGAAATTAAATTATTACACAAGTTGAAGGTGATGCTTGAAACAAAAAAAGACTATATTCACATAAATTAATATTTCTTTGTTAAACCTTCATCATTTTTCCATTTGTAGGAGTTGTCCACTCACCTCATCTCCATCAGCAGTGAAGAAAAAATTATTTTTGTGACATTCAAAACATTTGAGGAAATATGGAAGTTCACCACATATTACACGATAGGTAGGTTTGGACTGCAGTAAGGCAGCTGTCAGTAACAATGGGATTCTTGTATTTGTAATAAGGCAAAAGTGCAAATCATTTAAGTGATATTTATGAAGTGACTTTTTTGGAGTCAAGTGTTGCATTTAAGTTAACTATTAAAAATGATGATGCCAGTATCCAGTTTAGAATATGATTAAATTCATTCATCATCTCTGTCCTCCCCTCCAGGTTTCTTGGGTCAGTGTATGGAGAATCTGTTGTTAGACCAAAAGTTTTGGCTCAGTTCTTTAGAGGAGGATGTCGCTATTGAGGTTTCCATTCAGGAGGACATGCTAAACCTAATGTACAAAGGCATCCTCATGCAGGAAGGTAGGTGATAAAATCCAGTCTCTGCAAATAAATGGCCTGCTGGGCTGCATTGTTGCATAAAGGGAGATGCATATTTTTTAGGTGCTAAAGTAACTATAGCATCGAGTACTGGCTGATTTTAATATTAAATATAATATATATATATATATATATATATTTATATATATATATATATTTATATATGAAAATATTACTTCCAGTATTTGGCTAAATAATCTGAACTCAATGGTCCACTCACTAGCTTTTTTCACAGCTTTTAACAGCATCTCACAGCTTTCATCAGTTTTGGAAATTAACCAAGAACAAAGTCACATGGACAGGAAACGTTTTCCATACCAAATGTTTTTTTCCTAGGGTGGCAAGGTGATGACCCGCCCTACTCTGCCTCTGATTGGCTAGTATTTGTTGCCCTTATTGCTTTGATTGGTTAGGTTTAGGCATGAGGACTAAGATTGGTTAGGGTTAGAGTAAGAATTTATATGTGTATATATATATATATATTGCTTTTATCTTTTAACCATCTTCAAAATGTGGTTGTTTTTTCAACATAGACTAGCCTAGCACATAGCATATCTGAGTACAGGAAAGTTGACACAGGTTCTAGCCGAGGCTTGCTCAACTGTTATTGGAGCACAGAGCAAAAAGGGGCAGGGCTTAGGAAGTTGTCACAGTTGACAGTATATATTATGGACAGAGCTTCCCGGTCTGAAAAGTGAACCCAATGCAGAACTGTGAAAAAGCGCTTTTACACTATGTGCCACATTCACTTTCACACAGTGATGGCAAAGCCCATCGAAAAGAAACTAATGCTTTCATACACATTCACACACTGATGCACGGCATCTTGCTCAGTATCTTGCTCAATACTTCGACATGTGGCACCAGGAGTCCCCCGACTCGAACCACCAACTTTCTGATTAGGGGACAACCTGCTCTGCCTCTGCGCCACAGCCGCCCCTGATGAGTTTAGGGTCTCAGTTGATAGTTTCACATCATCTTCAATACATTATGATGTTCATTTAGTAAATTATGATCTAATTTAGAGTAAAATAAATGATAAAGCCACATGTGCTTTTGGGCGAGGCTACCTTTTGATTGACAGGTCATTCTCAGTTAGGCCTTCCAGTGCAGCATGAAAACCTGATCAAACTATCAAACTAGGCTGTGCTGATCATATATGAAGCTAGATTGTGTTACTGCATTGCCTATTTCTCACAATAATGTTTGTGACCAGGCAAGCCACCCTTGTTTCCGGCTAAGGACGAGTCCAAACTGCGCAGTCAATGAGCACAGATACACTCACAGAACATCACATCTGCTGGCTCGTGTTGGCTCAGTTTTACTGTCATAGCAGCAGCCAAAACGCCGAACTTAAGGCTTCAGAATGGTACTCCACAAAACCAATGGGTGAAACAGGACACAACCTCAAAACACCTCTATTTTAACAATTGACAGTATTGGACCGGGCTTCTGGGTCTGAGAAGTAAAACCAGTGTGAAAGTGTCTTAAACATGCATTCCATGGACTGCACAAAAAGAAGTCTGATAGTATTGAGTTCAATCCAAGATTGTTGATGGGAGAGCTTTTATCATTATATTTGTCCTTTTGTGACGTTAAAATAAAAAACATATAATACTAATGGAGTGTCTCTGTGTCCTCAGGTTCATTGTTTGCTAGTTGCAGTACCAACCAGATGTTTGACAGCTCCACATCTGGAGGTGACCTGTACCTGGAGCAGGGAGACATAGCCCATTTTGAGCCGCCCTTCCTGGGCTCTGGGTGGACCGTCCTCTGCCTGGCAGATGGAGCTCGAGGTACTGCACCCAAACCTGCTCTCGAGCCAGTCATCCCTTTTCATCAGTAAGTTAATATGCAGGGCTTAGGACATACATTAGGAGATATGATGTGTCATATTTTGTAGTCACATGGTCCCATCTGTCCACAGATGGTTTCTCAAAATCGGTGCAGACAGCATTTTAGTTGGTGATGGGAAACCTGCCTGTGACTTCCCTCTGCAGTTTGGTAAGTGCAGTAAACTCTATTTAGGATAGTGTACATATAAAAGAGAGAAAATATGACACAATGGAAAAAAACTAAATGAAGGTATGGGTTGTAAGAAACACCACTTTTAATTTCCCCAATGATATTATACTTAAGATCATAAACCCTACTGAAACTTGTATGATACCTGTCCTGTGTTCAGCGAGAGGAACCTGCCTGGCCACAATGGAGTATGATGCAGAGGGCCCAGACGAGCTCAGTGTCGCACCCGCTGATCGCATCATCATCGTGGGACTTCTGGTGTCTTGTTTTGATTGGTTCACAGGAAGGAAGGAGTCGACAGGAGAAGTAGGCCTGGTCAAGACAAGCTTGGTGAAACCATCTAGTGATATTTACGAGTGAGTGCATCACCATTAATACTGTTTTAACAAAAACAGACATTCAACTATTCTGCAGTAGAGTATGAAGATACTGCATCTTGTTCTGCTCTCTGTCACCCTTCCAGATCAGAAGATATTTTTTTGGATGGAGAAAAAGGGAATTTCTTCAGTCTGCAAGAGGACAAAGTCATAGAGGAAACTACTGCCTTATTGAAGAAGAAATCTCAGAATGATATTGGTCATAACTACAAACTAGGTAAGACAGAAAGTGAAAGGACTCAAATGTCACACTGATTCATATAGATTTTCCATCTCCATTTTTTGTGTCTGTATTATGTAAGATACATGTCTAATGTAGTTAAAGGTTGTATTTTGGGACAAAAATCAAAGTATGTCCACTGTCTTTGGGGACCACACATCACACATTTCATCAATCCATCCAGTAGTCGTTGACATATTAAACTGAATAAGTGAAAACCTGTTGCTGGCACTAGATGAAGAGTCAGGTCAACTATAAACCATTAAGATCCATCAAATGGCATTATGGATATCTGTGTCAAATTTCATCACAATCAGTTCAGTAGTTGTTGAGATGATGTTTGCTGCAACAAATGGAGCATCATCTGGCAAAGCACTGGACTGTTAAGTTAAATATGCGCAAAACACACATTCCAGGTAGATTAACTTGTAATTAACTATTGTAATTATAACTATTGTGATTAACAGGACCTTTTGGATCATATTACAACTTCTGATATAACGAATAATGCCTTGCTCACAGTATTGCAATATATCGTAATATATATATTGCAATATTGTACAATACTTACTAATACTGTGAGCATTTAATCGTAGCCCCTGTATCCTGATATGTATCATATCACCATATTCACCAGCATCTTGGACCATGCCTGATTTATAAATAAAAGTTTTTACTTATCAAGGTTTTAGGGTGTTCTCTCATTCACTTTCTTGTACTTTTTGTTGTTCAATCAGATATGATCAGTTACAACTCTGGAAAGAAAACATCACGTAAGTTTTGCTACCCAAATGTAATGCACATGTTTTTGATTTTATGAAAATATCATGTTTCCTCTGTATTCAAACATAATTTTTTTCCCACCTAATATTTTTCTGCAGTCGATACACAGCTGCCTAACCTGAAAAGAAGTATTCAGAGGATTCTTGATCAATCAAAAGACTTGCGCTCAGATTCCATTGTGACCATGAACGGGACTCTGGAGTACTCGGTCCTGGCTACAGAGGCAAAAAACCCAAGTCCTCCCTGTTACACAGTTCACCCAGTTGTAGAAGGAAACAACAACACTGAGAACTTCATTCCCCTCTTCTCTTTTTTGGAGGGACAAAACTACAAAGAAGAGTTTGGCGTCCTGTACGGACTAAGTTCTGAGCTCCTTGCCTCCTCTACCTTCACTGGTCACTCTGAAGAAGATGAGCTGATTGCCTTCCTGGGTGTTGCTAGAGAAACAGCCAGGAAGAAGCGACTCTTTTGGTCACAGACTCGTTTGTGCTTTCTGTTGGGTAAGCTCTGTGCCGGGAGGTCAAAATTCAGCCAGGCCCGGGTTTACTTTGAGGAAGCACTCAGTGTGCCACGAGAAGTCTTCACGGACCTCAGGCTGTTGGGCAGCATCTATTCCAACCTGGCTGCCGTATTTCTTTTGCAGAAAAACACTGAACGTTTCTTTGCTGTGACAGAGCGACTTGTTGCCTTGCTATTGGGAATCCCAGACTGCCTAGAAAGCTTAGAGGACAACTCTGCCCTTAGATACATCCTCAAGAAAGCTGTCCTCACTCACAACAAAATGGCAGAGGCTCGGGCTTGTTACTTGTTGGCGAAGCACCACTGGACTCATACTGAGGGGGTTCGAGTTGTTCCTTATCTTGAGAGACTACTTGTTCTTTGTGGTGAAGATCAAGGAACAAGGAGCTTCTCTCCCAGTCACGGATACGTGACCCTGGGAAGGCTCTACAGCGAACTCCAACTGCCCCACCTCAGTGTCAGTTCGGCCAGGAGAGCTTCTCTGCAGTCTTCTGCTACACTGGTTGACTGTCTTAGCAGCATGGTTCTAGCTTTGGACAATGTCAACAGACTCTATGGGATCACAGAACAGGAAGCCTTTATCCCACCTCAAGTGGCTCCATATTTCCACCAAGCCCTCTCTTCAACCAAATTCCAAGGAGGAGGAAGTGACCAGTATCATATTTTGAGCCATCAGCTTACTGTTTGTCTCAGTCAACTCTTTTCCAAGCACAGAATGGTTGGACACGCTATCTGCCATATGCATAACCTCATCAACAACAATCCACCTTCACGGCAACTCTTCAGATCTGTCACAGAAAGAAACAGTTCCCTTATCTGGCTGGCATGGCTTCACATTGACAACCATCAGCCAGATGTTGCTTTGGATATCCTGGACTTAGTCCTAGCGTCCATGCCAGAACACTGCACTACCCCTCAGGAAGGTCTGTGTGTTTCTTTGGCCTTATGTGTTTTAACAAAAACAGTTACAGAGTGGCACAGTGGCCCTGGTTCAAGTTAGTACTTTCCAGGAACTAAGAAGCTAAGGGAAGTGAAAATGTCCAATATGGGCATTCTTGGTTGCAAGACATGTAACAAAAAATACCCAGTCCACCATGTTGAGCCACCATGTTTCTACAGTAGCCCAGAACAGACCAACTAAATACTGGCTGTAGAACAGTTTTTCATGGCCAGCATAGTTTTCTAGAAAGCGAGCAGTATTCAGTTGTTTGCAATCTACAACTTCACCGCTAGATGCCACTAAATCCTACACACGCTAAGCAACTGTATTTTATATATTAAAATACATTAGCTTTGTTTTTCCTGTTCCTGTTCACTGACACTAGCTAGCAAACTTAATAGCTAATCTAACTAAACTAATCCAAAGATTGATAAAAGTACCCCTAGAGCTGGGAATTATTGAAGTTCCACTTGACTGGTGCCAAGGTTAGGGTGAGAGGTATACATGTGTTGCTCTTTGAACTAAATAAATTGGCCAACATTTTAAACTAGCAACTAGGTAAACATATGATTGATTTAAGAACAATATGCAGTGTGAGATTTAATCATCATACCTTTACCCATTTAATACAAAGGTGTGGTCCTCAACATGCGTGGTGTGGCACTTCGATGCATGGGTGACCTCCGGAGGGCAGCAGAAAGCTACCAGGCTGCCGTCGACATCTGCCAAGAGTATGAGGACATGCCGAACTGGGCTGTAGCTCAGGCTAACCTAGGTAAAACAGCGTATGCTTCTTATCAGACGTTTCCTCGGTGGACTGTGAGCTGACTCTGTGCTTCTTCATCTTTATAAAGGGCTGTTATGTCTGAAGGCTGGAGCTAAAAGACTAGCACAGAGACACCTGACTGAGGCTGTGCAGCTCTTCTCTGAGCTTCATGAAGTAGGTCATGAGGCAAACTTCATCACAGTGCTGCTGGAGCTGGGACAGCACTATTTGAAGCAGCACCAGCTCGAGTATGGGAAAAGTTGCTACGAATGGGCTCTGCTGCTGGCAATGAATGCCAGCCTGTTAGACTGTAAGTATGCAAATCACACCTCTATCCCAAAATTCCACTGGGCATGGCCACGACATGTTCCTGCTCCTCTATAGTCACTGGAGCTGATTGCGCCCTTTGCAACAATGCTATAAATTCTGAAATGCTCTCGGTGGAATTTGGGCACATCATGGAGCGAAACAGCACCATGCCCAGTGGAATAACATTTGTTTTGTTTTGTGTGCTTCTTTTTCTCTTTTCAATAAACTGGACCGGACAATAATTAATTTGCCAGGTCAGCTCACTGCAACCAAACACCTGTGCCATCTGTATGGGTGTGAGAGTCCAGACCAGGCCCAGTGTATCATCTATAGCCAGCACCAAGTAGAACTGCTGAAACGCACAGGAGATAGAGGAAAGGAGGGAGAAGCACTGGATGCCATTGGCCAGCTCTATCTCTCTTTGGGCACAGAAAGGTGTGTGTGTGTGTGTGTGTGTGTGTGTGTGTGTCTATGGCTAGAATAGGTCAATGTCAATATCTAATGATTAGTTTGATTTTAGAGTTTGGATCAACAGGGCTAAAGTCTTTCAATGTTTTCAGGGCATACCGGGCGGCTCTCGACAACACCAAGAGCAGTTTGGGTATTTTCATCGACCTGGGCTACAAGGAAAAGGAGGCCTATGGTTGGCTGCAAGCTGGGAAGATCTACCACCTACTGGAGCAGACTGAACTGGTGGACCTTTATGTTCAGGTCTGAGAGCAGCTGTGGACAATGATTTTATGTCTGTCAGTTGCAGCACAATCTTAACTCATCTCTGATTTATGCTAAGTCTGGCCTGTATTTTTAATTCCCCTGCTCCATGTTTAACTCAAATGCTATTGAATGTCTTGATAGTAATAATACAGTATAATGTATATGGACAGCGATTTCATGTCTGTGGCGACTTGTTAATTGACGGAGGGTGCCACAAAGCTTAATTCAGAGTCAGCAATCTGAATAAATAATTAAAGCTGCAAGCAGCGATGAACGAGCCCTCGCACTCCACACAACTCTGGGTGTTCTGCGGCAGCGTCACGTGCCGTTGGAACACGTGCGGACCACAACATGAATATTTCATGGAAATCAGATCATAATTGCATCACAGTGCTTACTTCCTGTTGCCAGTAGGTGGCGTTATCATTATATCAATATTGTCATGTAGACGTGTTCAGGACGGGACTCTTATCAAATGTGTGAAGTTTCATTGAGATTGGACCATGTACATTGAAGTTGTGAAAAAAAGCCTGCTACAGACACGACAAACGCTATTTTTGGTATGTGAGCTACAGGCACAACTCTACACATGCCCTGTGAATTTCATATTCTATCTTATAACTATTACAGTCTCTGCACTGTAATAGTTGATTTACCATGCCACCAGAGCGCCACCTAGTGGTGGACCGTTGACACATTTATTAGGGAGCCTCAGTGAGCCATGGGCAAGCATCGTACCAAGTTTCATTGTCCACTGTTGGGGGTGCTACAAACACGACAAACACGATTTTTGGTATGTGAGCTACAGGCACCTCTCTAAGTGCCCTGGGAATTTCATATTCAGAACTATTACGGTTTCTACACAATGATTCACCCTGCCACCAGAGCACCACCTAGTGGCGGATTGTTGACACGTTTTTTTTGGGAGCCCCAGGGAGACATAAGGAATCATTGTACCAAGTTTCATTTTAATCACACGTGCCAATGCGGAGATATAAACTTCTTCATTTTAAAGAGCGCCACCTTGTGGCGATGGCCTGAAATTGTGCATGATACTTAAGGATGACATGAGGAGCTGTGGACCCAAGCTTGGTGTCAATCGGACGTACATATGTGGAGAAATGCTCCACTTCCTTTTTGTCCTTTCCGACATTTTGCATTCTAGCGGGAAAAAATTATGTGGGCGTGGCCTATATAGGGAGATTCAGCTCCATTCACCGAACGTGTGGATATAAAGTTTTTGAATGTGCGACAAACTATGCAGAAGTTATTAGCCTAAAGGCACTTTTCATGATAGTAGCGCCACCTAGTGGCCAACCTAAAAGCAACGCATAGAATATTAAATATTAAAATGCTTCATTTCATGAGTTTTCGAGCACGGGAAAGCCTCCAAATATGCGTTTGTTTAGGAGGAAAAAGAAAAAGAAGAGTTCCTTCAATTACAATAGGGCCTTCCCACGATGAGTGCTCGGGCCCGCGTCACGTGCCGTCGTAACACGTGCGGACCTCAAAATGAAGATTTCATATGAATCAGATCAAAATCGCCACGCAGCGCTTACTTCCTGTTGCTAGTAGGTTGCGCTTTCACTATATCTAAATATTATCACATAGATGTGTTCAGGGTGGCACTCTTATCAGACAAGTGAAGTTTGGAGCCCATTGGACAATGTACACTCAAGTTATCGCAAACTCATGTTTTGGGGGGGGGTTGTCGTAAATAGCACAACTTTTAATCGTGAATGTCTTTAGATGGCTGTGTCCAAATCTGAAGTCGATCCGATCAGTTCCCTAAGAGGAGTTCGTTCAAATACAACGTGTGCAAATCGCCAAAAATAACCACAAAATCCAAAATGGCCGACTGGCTGACGTGTTTCCTGTTGCCACTAGGTGGCGCTCTTACTATTACTGAATGTTATTACATAGACGTGTTCAGGGCAGGACACTTATTAAATGTGAAGTTTTATTGAGTTTGGACCATGTACACTGAAGTTATGACAACTTCCTTTTTCATGGCGAATCGTCGAAATTGGAAGCCACGCCACAGGCGACGGAATGTCGTTATCAGCTTTTAATCATAAATGTCTTTAGATTGCGCTGATTAAATTTGAAGTTGATCTGATAAATTCCCTCGGAGGAGTTCATTCAAATACGTGTGCAAATCGCCGGGTTTGGGTTATGGGTCCAAGAGGCTTTTTTGCTTGTCTGATCATGATACACGTGTGCCAAAAAAGGATTGAATTTTGTGCAAATTTTGCTGACTTTTCGAGCATGCTGCAACCTCCAAATATGCAGTCTAAGGCGCAGACAATGGAGCTGAATCTCTCTATATAGGCCACACCCACTTCCGCCTAGAATTTGTTTTCGTTGCAAAATGTCCAAAAAACACTTTTTCATGTTACTCCTATACAGTTTGTCCGATTTCCACGAAATTTTACAGGTGGCATCTGGGGACCGTCCTGGCAAAATAGCCATTCGAAGATTTTTGAAATTTAAAAAAATAAGCACGCTATAAAATTAGCACTTCCTGTAAATTTTTTATCAAAAAAGGAAATGGACCATTTCTCCACACTGGCATGTTCGATTGACATGAAGCTTTGGTCCATCGTTCCCCATGTCTTTCTTAGGCATCGTGCACAATTTCAGACCATCGCCACAAGGTGGCGCTCTTTAAAATGAGGAAGTTTATATCTCCACATCGGCACATGTGATTAAAATGAAACTTGGTACGATGCTTGCCCATGGCTCACTGAGGCTCCCTAATAAATGTGTCAACGGTCCACCACTAGGTGGCGCTCTGGTGGCATGGTAAATCAACTATTACAGTGCAGAGACTGTAATAGTTATAAGATAGAATATGAAATTCACAGGGCATGTGTAGAGTTGTGCCTGTAGCTCACATACCAAAAATCGCGTTTGTCGTGTCTGTAGCAGGCTTTTTTTCACAACTTCAATGTAGATGGTCCAATCTCAATGAAACTTCACACATTTGATAAGAGTCCCGTCCTGAACACGTCTACATGACAATATTGATATAATGATAACGCCACCTACTGGCAACAGGAAGTAAGCACTGCATGGCAACTTTGATCTGATTTACTTGAAATTTTCATGTTGTGGTCCGCACATGTAATGACGACACGTGACGCGGCCGCAGCACGCTCCGAGTTACGTGGAGTGCGAGATCCTGCCCAACGTTGTTTGCAGCTTTAATTTATTTTACTTTTTAACCTGTTAAAACCTACTTGCTTGCTGGAGCCAGTTTAGGGTTATGGCTATACAGGTAAATGGTAAATGGACCTGTACTTGTAT
>JAGRRF010012759.1:21668074-21686525 GCA_019097615.1 Morone chrysops | reverse complement strand
AAGTTGATATACTCCACAAATGTAGATTGCCTCCACTAAAGCAGAAATCTGAATGAAACTAACTCAGAACTTTACACTACTTCAACTATTGCTGAAATACACTTTTTAGAGTGTAATAATATTAGCAGTGGGCGTCAAGCAGGACCAAGGCAGCAGGCGCAAACGTGATCCATGAGAACCTGCGAGATGAGAAAGCACAAAAATTCTGGAGAAGGAGTTAAGTTAGTAATATGCAATAATAGGACATGAATGAGAGAGGAGATCAGTGCATTTTAAGCTTCAATATGATTTAAACAGGTGAGTTGTATAAAAATGTACCCCCGTCCAGTTGAATGGGGAAATTAACTAAAGACCAAAGCCGTTTTATGTACAAGGCTTTAAACATGTTTATTTCTGCTATAATGTTGGCCATTTTAATATTGAGCCTAATGGAGAATGACTCACTGCTGGAGCCATCCTAAAGTGGCCATTAGAGAAGCCAGTTTTTGGCACGTCCATGTTGGCTTCATTCGTAGCTACAGAGGTTGCTGCTTGGACACAACAGAGCTAAATTCTAATGCCAGTGTGCTATGGCTCACTATAAAAATGTTAACATGCTGACCTTCAGTAGTAGTAGTAGTAGCTTCAATGTTAATCATCATCACCATCATTGTTTAGCTTATCAGCATGCAGAGGCTGATGGGAATGTTAAATTATCTTTTAGTAATCCCAGAGAAATTCATTCTCTGCATTTAACCTATCCTAGGTAGCCTTGGTCAAGAGCACTGACTGGAGTCATTCTCCAACATACATCCTAACATACATGTTTTGATGATGGGGGGAAACTGGAGTACCCAGAGCAAACCCACGCAAATGCTCTACACAGAAAGGCCCTGGCTGAACCGGGATTCAAACCCTGGACCTTCATGTTGTGAGGCAACAGTGCTAAACATAAATTAAGACATGATGATGGTGCCCACATGGTGGTCCATTTTTTAATCAAATTAGTTCTATTCAATTAAATTCAATTTTATTTGTATAGCGCCATTTCATAACAGAAGTTATCTCAGGACACTTTTCAAATAGAGCAGGTCTAGACCGAACTCCTTATAAAATTTACAGAGACAGAAGTTATCTCAGGGCACTTTTCAAATTTACAGAGATATCTCAGGGCACTTTTCAAATAGAGCAGGTCTAGACCGAACTCCTTATAACAATTACAGAGACCTAAGAGTACCACCATGAGCAAGCACTTGGCAACGGGGGCAAGGAAAAACTGCCTTTTAACAGGCAGTCCACCATGAGCAAGCACTTGGCAACGGGGGCAAGGAAAAACTGCCTTTTAACAGGCAGAAACGTCCATGAGCAAGCACTTGGCAACGGGGGCAAGGAAAAACTGCCTTTTAACAGGCAGAAACCTAATAGAGCAGGTCTAGGCCAAACTCCTTATAACATTATTTACAGAGACCCAACAGTACCACCACGAGCAAGCGCAGGTCTAGACCGAACTCCTTTTAACATTTACAGAGACCCAACAGTACCACCATGAGCAGGCACTTGGCAACGTCACTTGGCAACGGGGGCAAGGAAAAACTGCCTTTTAACAGGCAGAAACCTCGGACAGACCCTCGGCTGTAGGTGGTTGGTCATCTGCCTTGACCAGTTGAGAGAGAGAGAGAGAGAGAGAGAGAGAGTGAGTGAGTGAGTGAGTTCTGGTTCTTGAACTACTTTTGTTCAAGATTCTTGGAAGCTTGGTTCTATCTAGCAAACCAGCCTGCATTTCCGCGAGTTTGGAGTGGAAGCATTGTAATTGGATACATCATCAACAGAAGGCGCTGCCCAGAACGACCTCTAGAATACAACTTTGGTTCCCAAGGAAAATCTGATATTCTTTGGTTCCAACAAACCAACTTTTTCAGGTTCTGATCAAAGTTATTTTTGGTATAAAAAAAAACACCACCATCCAGTGAGCCACTGATGTGGATAAAAAGATTTACAAATATGAATGATCATTTGTGGCATTCACAAATGTATCTTCACATTACTTGTACTAATTTATCCAAAAGCACCTTGTTGTCCCAGTCTGAATATTTCTCCTCCTGTCATTAGTCTTACCAGTTTATACATACTGTGTGTACAGTACACATTGAAACCAATATTGGGGAGAAAAGGTTTGATAGTCTGATAAATCATGTATTATAATGTATTTAGCAAAATAAATGTATGTGAATTATTTGTGCTGTGTAGAATGGGATTGGAGAAACAATTTTGTCTATGACTTCAAATTTGTTGATCTCCTATTTATAGTAGTACTATTTCCACTGTACATCAATCCAAGTGTTGTGCTACAAAAATACTTTCATATCACACTATAAGCTATGATAAAACCATAATAGGTAGCCACAGAATGACGTAATCAGTAGTGGGAGGAGGACTTAGATCCTTTATTAAAGTAAAGCTATCAGTACCACAATGGAATAATAATACTGCATTCAGAGGTTTATGGAAGTAAAAGTATAGAAGTATTTAAGGTCAAATGTGGCAAAATATCAGAAGTACAAGTACTCATCGATGTTTTCACGTTATATTGTATACTGCTTTATTAATATGATATACTGTAAATATCTCATTTCTCCACATTCTGCTGGTGTTAAACCAAAGGAAACACAACTATGTTTCTCTTTTGGCCAGAGCCCCACCCCTACTAAGATGCTCACATTGATCTCAGTCTCATGTCTGTGTATTAAAGCTACAGTAGATAACTGCTAAATACTTTGTAGTACATGAGACAAATAATGTGTGGAAAAATCTGGATCATCTGGCTCCTCCTAGTGCTACTAATGGCATTTGCAAGAATCCACCGTGGTTCCAAAGTTTCAGGCTACCAAAACAAGGTGCCAGTAAGTTATTTTTTATAAAGTTTATCAACTGCAGCTAAAGTACAGAGCTGGTGTCAGGATGCTATTAGCCTAGCTTAGACTGGAAGCAGGGGGAAACACCTATCCTGAAAAATACACCTACTAACACCTCTAAAGCTTACTGACTAACAAATTGTATCTCATTTGTTTAATTCATTCACAAACAGAAAAGAACAGGGACTATTTGTGGTTTTAAAGGGAGTTACGTGTTTGAACTATATCTTGTTGGACTACAGTCAGGTGTGTGATGTGTCCAGCTTCCTAAAGTCTTGCCATCACAGTGAGGGTGCCAGGTTTCATACCTGGTCAGAGCAAAGCCTGTGCTCACTGACCATATTTAGCAATCCACGCTAGACTGAAACTTTTCTTCATCAAGAAATATTGTTCTGCAGATTAAACTCTTATAGAGGGCAACAAATTAATAATTTTTTTTGAGTTAACCAAATGTGTCCACCAGGGTTTCATTCTGTGGCCTATTTTGTCTTTATAAATGACTTAGGTTAGGACTTTCAAGCAAAAATACACCTTTAAGCTGATGACACTGTAATTTATACTCATGGTCACTCCACAACACAGACTTCATTTCAGTCATTATAAACTCTCTGCTTAGTCTAAAATTGGTTTTAAATGCTCAGAAAAATGTTAATGATCTTCTCTAAAGCTACTTCAAGTATGTACTGTAACCCTTACAACCACAAAATGGTGTTTCTGTTTCTGTACAACCTAAACTAACTAGATACAACATGTGAATCAGTGGGCTTGGTAGGAATAATTTTGAACTTTAGACAGAGCCAGGCTAGCTGTTTAACTGTTTCCATTCTTTATGCCATGCCACGCTAACTATGTCCCGACTCCAGTTCAGTAATTAACATACAGACATGAAGTTGACATCAATCTGAACCTCTTACTGTCGTAAAGAAAGCATATACAGTTTCTCTAAAGGTTTGAACTATTTCTTTAAGGCACAGAAACTGATATCCATTCTCAACTAACTTACTAAAAAAAAGTAAATAGAATTTCCAAAAATCCTGACACATTTCTGTAAAAGGAGGAAAATAATGTGAAAGAAAACACAGACTCATCACTTGTCTTTACTTGAAATACAACAAATAAAGGAAGGTTTGTTCATGTTCCCCCATCTGGAGGTCCAGGGCATTACCAATCAAGCCATGATAAAGCAATCACTACAAATCAAGCACAGAGAAAGATTTAATGTACAGAAATAAAGATTTGCATCACCGAGTGCATATTAAAATAAAATTATCTTTGAAGCCTACACATTTCTAGTATCACACTGGCTACTTTTAAACTCTAGCAGTGCATCTTATTTATATTTTGCATGTAACAACGTTAGTCTTTAAAGAAAGTAGTTACTACAGCTGTCAGGTTAATGTAGTGGAGTAAAAAGGACAATATTTCTATGAAATGTAAAAGTATAGGATCACACAAAATTACTCACATAAAATACTTAAAAACTAGCATACTAAATGTTCTTAGTTACTTTTTATCTCTTGGCTTAACTAACCCAAACCCGCATTACTTCTTCAGAACACAGCCATCTCAACCTCTTATTGTGTTAAAAGTAAAGTTGTTAGTTTTTTCTGAGAACAAAACATCGTCTTATTTTCAATGCCACTGTATACTGATGTACAAACTGTTCTACATGTCATCTGTGAAATGGTTCAGCTTTGAAGAAACATTGTCGAACCGACAGAGAAAGGCTTATCTCACATGACACTATGATTGTTTCAAGATGTGTGACAAGAACATTTGTTTTTCAATAAAATTGGTGCTACTAGGAGATGGGAGCTTATCTATTATTGCCAAAGACAACTAAAGTGCATGCTGCTTTACCCACTAACTCAATGGCTTGTACAGTAATCCGTAAAACATACATTAATATAACACTTAAACCTGTAATACTTACAGGGTTTGCAGCACAATGTGTTAGCATTTTATTCACTTGTATACAAAGTATACAATCATCACATTTTTCAAACAAAGTGCTATAAGTAACCAAAAAGACTTAATAATTCAATTCAGTGTCACATTCAACCACTGGTTATATCACCTTTGACTTTTGTTTGTGTGCTATATGGGACTACTGTTAAAGGAAAAAAGACAAACATTTAATTCATACATAAACTAAAACTAAAACTAAAAATTTGCTGCTTTTTCATAATTGTTTTGCAAGCTAATTGACAAACAAAGATGTTTAGCAGTCATGAAATTTGGCACACATTTAGCACACAATGCTTCCACATCCGGTGAAGAAATACTATGCATAAAATCCAGAGTATCTACTGCACATTTTGCACATTTTGTATATTTGTGCATTATTTTATATCAAAGTCTGATGTAAGCATAGGCATCCAGCACTCTGGAAACCTGGAAACACATCTGACTTCATGGCTGGACATACTTTACCTGATTAGTAGGATCTGGGGGAACTACTGGGTTCTAACCAATCTTTAATGTTGTTTAACCTTTTTTTTTTTTTTAATCCAAGCTTTCTTTTTTGTTTTGCTCATCATCAAATACATCCTCTGTGTTAGTATCCCTGACTTGTACATGCTGGTGATGCGAGCCCATATATGGTGTGATAAACCCATTCTAAATTATACTTTATTAGACAGTGGTGCCAGGCTTTAAAGGTTGTTACTAATGGTTTGCTTCATGGTTAAAGCAACATTTATAAAGCAGTAATAAACAATTTGTACAAATGACTTATTAGGTTGTGAAATGCCCTCTTGGCTGGTGTATATCCAAAGAATTTAAATATTTTTACCTGGTGGGGACCTCTATTGAGCATGTGAATTAGGACTTAGTAGTGGTAAAGGATGGGGTAACAAAGGGTCTTTCTTGACAAGTGATTTGAATTGGTTTTCTATTTCCTACCAACTTTCTCTAAATCAAAACTCTCTTGATGGAGACTAACCTTGACATAGTATCTGTTTTTACACCCCAACCACTGTATTTCCACACTAACCAAGTAGCTTCCGTACCTAAACCTAACTCTAGCCACAGAGATGGCAGATCAGGAAACGTCAGATGGATAATTTTACGTTACAGTGATTTGTAACAGTTTCAGAAGGTAATGACAAATGCTGTCAACCTGCCAGTGGGGGCTCAATATCAGAAGACACAACTGTGGAGATATTACATATTTTGCTTTTGTTTGTTTTGTTTGTTTTGTTTGGAGAACTTTCTGACTTGTCTTCCCCGAAGGAAAAGAGAAACTCATGACCCTCTAGCTTAAATTATAGCTCCACAAAGACACATTTAAACATCTCTGCAGAGCTAAGCAGAGTAGAGCTCCACTGCCAAAATCCTTACGAGTGTAAGTATGAAGAGAGACCATGGCCAAGCACTTTTTCTTTTTTAACAGCCCAGAGAAGTGTGTCTCAGTCCTCACTTTCTAAGAAGCCATCAAAGCTTAAAAAGATGCCAATAAACTGAGTTTAATAATCTTCAGTCCCTTTCCAGAAAGTACATGGTAAGTGTGCTAAAGAGTGCAAATACTACATTTATTATGCAAGAAGATGGTATACTGTACACTAAATGGGTTTTCACAAGCAACCCAAATGTACTTCTTACTGAGCTATAAAACATCAATTAATTATTTATTAATTAACAAAGTTACAATGTATAAACCCTTTACAATGTAATATTTTGAAGTCAAAAATGGTATTCAAAAGGTTTAATCCATGATCTTTTTGGGCCTATGTTTATCCATCAAGCAACAGCTTTTTTACTGAATCTATAAGTGACATTATTAATAAGCATCCTGTATGTGAAAGTGGTACTGAAAAATGCACATCCAAGGACTCTTGCCCCTTTTTGCTGTTCCAGTTCCAGTTGAACAAGCCTCGATTAGAACCCTGGTCAACTTTCTTCTTCCCTGTGCTTAGATATGCTATGTGCTAAGCTTGTCTATGTCGGAAAGACAACCACATTTTGAAAGATGGTTAAAAGATAAAAGAGACATGTATAGAATCATGTCAGGTTAGCTAGTTAATGTTAGAAAACTTCTGAAAACTTATTAGCTAGCTAACAATTGATGTAGATTAGCTCGCTCATTAGTTAATCTTAGCTCACTTAAGATGTGACCATATAATGTTTGTCACTTATGTCACTATATTTGAACCATTTTCAAAATTTGGTATCTAAATAAAGGAAAAGAGAAAGTTCTGAAAGGGGCAGGAATTAAAAAGGGTCAGTCAAAATCTGGTGCAATCAAAGTGCCTCAGGCTAAGTAAAAATAATTCAATCACAACAATATTGTAGGAAACTAGTAAGCCTTAGATCAAATGAAGTTTTTATGATCACATTTTAAATTATCACTGAAATTCATCAAACCACATTTGCTGGATTGATCTCAATCTGCATTAATGACCAGCTGAAAGCATGTACATTAAGGACTTGGATATGTAATGAACAATTTTGATTATTATCAAGGCAATGAATGACCAAACGCTCCTGATCCATCATAATGAAAACATCCAAAAGATGTCATGTGATGATGACTGGGTCAAGTTTATAGAATCTTTTACACATAAAACTTCCTTAATCCAATACAGTCTGGTAGTACATATAAGTTCATAGCGTTAGAGGCCAAACAGTTAGACTGATGGTACCAGAGGAATAATTTTTCATCTTTACACACAAACTATTTCATCAATATTCAAACTATGCAATCGTCCCTTTTTTGTGTCTTTTGTGTGCATGTGGTAGCCAAACAATTTGGAGTGTTAAAACTCAGTTGATGAGGCGTGATAAAGCAAAAAGTGTGTTGATGGAACTTAAAATAGTAGCCTAAATTAACTGAAACCGAACAGGTCAATGTATTAAAGTCACCATGACCCAAGCAGCTCCATGGGTAAAAAGAAGTTTGTTGGTACAAAAAACCTCCAGTATTACGGGTCAAAACTGGACAGACAGACAGACAGACAGATAGACAGACAGACAGATAGATAGATAGACAGATAGATAGATAGATAGATAGATAGATAGATACTTTATTCATCCCCAAGGGGAAATTCACAAGGCCTAGGTCCTAAGGCCTCAGTATGCTTTAAACAAAGTACTTTTCTAGAACACCCTTCTGATAATGTGATTGTGACTGATGTGAAACAATATCCCCATTTGTGTGCTTCATCACAACCAGACTACAAAGACATGCAAAAGACACAGAACTCTTGAAAAGAGATCTGAGAGGCAGTAGATTGATTTCGAGAGGATGTGTTGCCATTTGTAACAGGTATAAACACAGCACAACCTTCTTCATTTGAAGCATACTGAGGGCTTCAGAGAGATGAAGCACTAACCAGTTTTACAATGAATTGTTGATTTGTAGATGGAAAAGAAAGCCATGAATAAATGATCCCAAAAAGTCCAGAAGAAAGGGAAGAGCTCAAGGAAGCATAGCATAGTTGCAAAGTGAAGTGGCAGCAGGGCGCATTGAGTGAACATTGAAAATATAAAGTTTTATTATTTTTTAAAAGTGAGGAGATCAATGATGGGTTGATGGGTTGACAGGTTTGTCAGAGATAAATCCACAAATTTGTTTCCTAAGAATGAGGCTATCATAGGTTTTTGGCCATTCAAGTGTTAACATAAGTCTGGCATCACACAGGCTCCAGTGACTGTCCAGCGCAACGTACAGTATTTACATGTATTACATATTATTATGACACGACAACAAAAAATAAGTTAATGAAGATATCCCTACTTGCTATGTTAAAAATAAGGTTACGGTAATGTTAAATGTAACAGAGGGTGTATTTGATTGTGAGGAAAATATCCAGCTAATTGTACAGAGTATGTCACAAAGATTATTCAGCTGTGCGTGGGGAGGAAAGGGGCTGCATATGTACATTTCTTCATCACTGGATAAATGCTTTTAAAATCTTTATCTTCCTAGACATCAACGTCATACAGAAGGCAGTGACGCACATGGGTTACGACAATTGTTGGTAGTTGTTTTCTTGAAAGCACAAGAAAACCATGTTCTCAAAATGAACAAGCTTTTTTTATGTGATCACAAAATCAACAAAACAAATAATGGGCAAAATTCATGTATGGTAATTCAGCTATAATTAAGCACCTCCAGATCTGAAGTCATGGCACTCTACTAGAAAATGGTGGATTGCCAACTCTGAGTTGGGAGTGATTAGCTGCCAACAAGAAACCTGAGTTCAAGTATCTTGGGGTCTTGTTTACAAGGGTAAGATGGAACACGGGATCGACAAGTAGACTGGTGCCATGCCAGCAGTCAGGTGCATGCTTTACCAAGCTGTCTTGGCGAAGAGGGACCTGAGCCTGAAAGCCAAGCACTGGATTTACAGGTCGATTACATTCCAGCCTTCCTCTACTATCATGATGGTCTCTGCTCACTTTGGTTTGAAAGAAAGTAACTGCCACAAGTGATGATAAGATGGAATGTGACATTGACAGACAAATGGGTGCGGCACCAACTGTAAAATGGACATGTGCCAGACTGTCATGGTCGAGTCAAAGCTCTTAATTTACCAGTTGATCTACTTTCCAACCCTAAATGATCGGTAATTACGAAAAAAATAATGAGATTATGGAACCTACAAGTGTCAAAGAAGGTAGAAACTCAGAGTGGAACCACTGTTCTTCCCATCATAAGGAACCAGTTGAGATGGTTTGGGCATCTGATTAGGATGCCTTCTGGACACCTCACTTCAGAGGGTTTCCGAGCTGGTCCAACTGGGAGAGTAGACACAGAACATGCTGACGTGAATACATATCCCAACAAACTGGGGCATATCTTGGGATCCCCCCCAAGGACTACCTGGAGGATGTGACTAACAAGAAGTACGCATGGTCTACCCTGCTTAGCCTGCTACCATTGCGGATGGTATGATGCGGAGCTATGATCAGCCAACACAAGGGGAATATATTGTAAAGAAACTGTTTCCTGCCACTGTAAAATCTTTTTCACTAGTAATACTATTAAGAATATTACAGTAGCAAATGTTTAATGAAACTAATCTACTTATTCACTTCCAAAGGCACACTATGAAACTTTTTAAAAATATTATAGGGCTATTACACAGACTTTTACTGGAGCTATAGTAGACTTAAGGTAAACTGCCCCAGGGCCCCGGACCCCAATGGATCCCTAAAAGCCTCAGATTCATGGCTATATGTTTGTGATCATTTGAGTAATTACAATGGATACCAGATACCAGAATATGAGCTACATTATCAACACACTATCAGCTGACATTATACGGTGGGTCCTGGTTTACTACCTAATCTTGAAGCCCTGTCTGGAAGTGGTTGTTTCAGACCATCATTTTTTCAGCTGATATTGTGAAGCCCAAGATTAAACTTCAATCAAATTACCACACACCAGTATAGGAATACTATTATACCATGTACAGTAAGTGCTCATATTAAATTAAATAAAATGGTGCTAATGTTAAACATTTGTGGCAGTCCCGCCTTATGTTAGCTGATTATACATGATTATCATGTCAGAATCAGAATCATGAGAACACAGTTTGGGTTATGTTATCACAAAAAAGATTCTGTGCCAAGATAAAACGATTTTATAAAAAGATCTTTATAAATAGATCACAAAAAATATTCTGTGATCATGAGGAAACATAAAAATAAATACTCCCATGGCCTGCCAACCTTCCATATCTTCACTCGTGGCAGCAAATAATAGGGCATCAGTTTAGATGAGTGGTGACTTTCTTTGGTTACAAACAATAGGGTAAAAAGATAGTTGTCTTTTTATTTTGTTATTCTCCCTGCAATATGTTGAGGATTATGGCAACTCTAATAGGTCTTTCCAAAAATATTAATAATTTCTGTTTAATCATTTATTTCCTTTTTGTAAAACTTTTTAAAGATTTGACTCATCATTTATATATTTTTTCAGCAAATAGGCCCAGTCATCCTCACACCTAGAAAATTGCATACCAGAAGAAGATGGTGGTCAAAGTCAAGATAAAAGCTGGTCAAGGCAACGGGGAGGTAAAATAGTTCTATTTATGTGTTTTTTCCAAAAAGATATTCCTATCTGGCTCAGACAAATTGTCCTGCGTCACACCCTGTATATGGGCATTTAAAGGGAGATTTAGGGAGTGTGTGGGCTGTGCTATGGATGCGAAAGGGGCAGTTAACCATGAGAGAAATGTTACATTTTGGGCCTGCCTCTTGCAGAAATCACATATGTTGATGATAATGTAGGTGTCCTAGAAAAGAATGGACAGGTAGGTGGAGGCCAGTGAATGTGAAGTAGAGTATAATTTCCTCCACCAAGTTCATTATTTTTTATATGGCTACACATCAGCGTTTGGTATTGTGCTTATACCATGGCGACTTACCGAACAGAAATACAGAAATTACAGCTAAGGCTGATAGGAATGTCAATAGTTTTGCAGGTATTTGGTCATATAACAAAGTGTGAGACAAACTTAAATGTTGACCATCAAAAGTTTTACAATTAATCCTGAGGGGAACATGAATATGTGTCAAATTTATGGACTAAATTGTGGGCCAATCCATGCCATAGAAGTGTAATTTCAATCCAATTCCACTAGATAAGTAAAAACTTAAGCTAGGCCTACTGGTGGCACATGAATCCTGTGGTGACCATGTCTGTACTAAATTCCATGAAAATCCAATAAATAGTTTGTTATCATATTATCAAATAGTTTCATCAGTCTGAGCTCATGGTGGACAAACATGCCAGCTGACATTGCCATTCATGTAACTCAGATTGCATAGGTAACAAACTGAACCGAAGGAACAATGTTTGAGGTGTCCTGATTTTAATGGACAAGTGTCAGTCATGCAGAATCCAGTAGGTACTGTCCTTGGCCATGATATAACCCACAATATTGTATACATGTCTAGACAATACACTAGCGATTAGTGCATTAAACATGACTGAACTGAACACTGGTCTTGTTTTGTGACCGGGAACACTATTTAAAAGGTTTTTGCCCGCTAATGTTAGTGATGGTTAAAACTTGTACCTCTGTTAATTCTAACAAAGTTACTTTCATTTTACTCCTTCTTCCTGCATTAGCTGAAGCCAGTAGTAAACTGCACAGTAGTCATTTTAACAAGCATTAGCATTTTGTTTGGCATTATGCTAGCGATCTACAAAAGTAAGCATAGGTTTCACTTACAGCTTCAGAAGTTAATCATTTCTGTTAAAATTTTATTGCAGCATTTAAGTGAAAATATTAAATTAGTAACATATATATATACAGTCAAAGATTTGAAACAAAAAAGACAAAAGCTAAGACATAAGCTTGACCATAATGAAGGATAAATTGTCAGCCATTTTGTGACTGAACATGTTCATTTCACTAGCAGGCTTTGCTTGTTGTTTCTGCAGAGATTTGTTGTTGATGTTCCTAAGGTAGTACTAGTTAATAGAAGCACCCATCAACATTAGAGTGATGGGATCTGTAAATTACCCCTATTTGATCCTGAACTATTCCTTTTCATTCTAACGTAGACACAACCTGTCTGTGTAGTTTTAATAAAGTGCCTTCAGAGTTGTGCAGATTTAGTAACCCAACTCAGCTTGTGTACATATTTAGAAGGTTCATATTTACAGAAAGAACAGAGATGAAAGGTTTGAAATGTCCTAAGGGTACTTAAATCTTTTCTTCAAAGAATAGCATTTGCATGTTGGTTTTAGGTTTTAGGTTACATAACTGCTACCGGTGTGAGAAAGCTCCCCCCAAGTTCATCACTCCTATTACACCCTTCCATGTCATACAAAATACAGAAGGTGGACATAATCAATCACAAACACTTGTAATCATTGTGATGAAACTTAAATTCAAGCTAAGCTAATAAGGTGATAATTCATCTCTATGGTCTCTTTTGAGGATATAGTTTGTTGTGTTTATTATTTATTAGAGTTTCCGGCTAAAATTTGCAGGACTCTGGATTCACTTGCTATGGCTTTCAGACAGAGATTCTGACCCACAAATTTGCACCACTGATCAATTGTGTACCATCTTGAATGTGCTGACTCCCCATTGAACCCATTTTGGATTGGGTCTCTTTTTAAATTTAATTTGTGAAAATTTGGGTTTTGTTAGGTTTAGTCCGCTATGGATCAGGTCCAAAATTTCTGGATTTATGTATATTGGGGGCAATTAATATTAATATTATTTCTCAAAATGTCAGCATTAGAAATGGTACTTAAAATGACAGTCAAGTTGACACCAATTGAATATTCAAAACTTTAGAAATGTACTATTCATCATTGCAGCTGATTACATGATGTATTCATGATTTTATATCCACGCCCTATATTTGTTTGTGTATTGTTGAATCTAACTTACTGCATTCTTATAAGTTGTTTTGTTTTGTATAAACTACATTTTGTTTGCTTGATTTCTATCTCCTCAATACAGAGGGTTGTGTTTTTCTGCTAAGTGTAAATGAGTTGTGTCCATTCCTTGTTGTTTAGACCATTGTCTTCTATCCATTCTGGCTCCTTCATCTTCTAACCCTTTCCATCCACCTTCTGTAACTAGATGACATCTGACTCCACCACGCATTGCTCGGTGTACTCCTTCACCAGCTCCAGGCTCAAGTTGTTGTGGCAGAATTCTGCCATGGGCTTCCAGAGTGGTGGGTCCAGGAACATCTGGCACATCACATGACCCTTCAGGGTGGCAGTGTGGCGCTGCAGGTGGCACAAGAACTGCTGCCGAGCCAGGTCCAGGTCTTTACCGAACATGTCAATGTTCAGATAATACCTACAAACAAATATTGTACCAGTTGAAAGAAAATTATATGGTAAGTGTTAGTGCATCTTAAATAAATGACTTACATTCATTAGATACTACACATAATGATGTGTAGTATCTAATAAATTTGAAACTTGGGCGCCCCCCAGTGGTACAATCAAATGATGCTATGGTACACAACAGTGCACACCATTACATTGTTGTACAGTTCCTTATGGACAATAGTTGACCCTGACTTAACTTGCAATATTTGCTTAGAATTAAATAAAGACAGTTACCAGTCATCTCCAATGGGAACCCTGAAAGGGAAGGTACAGAGGCTGGCCACAGTCGGGTTGAACACATCATCCACCATCCAGTCAATGTCCTTCTTCAATAGGATGGCCATGTTGCTGGACAAAGGCTTGAATGGCTGCCAGTCTTGAATGATGGTGGCATTAGGAAGGACTCCTTGCATCAGGTCAGTGGTCAGATACAGTCGGTGGATGGCTGTATGGTCAAGACGCACCGGAGGAGGATTGGAGGAGGAGGTAGACAAAGAGGATTGGATGTCTCCACCCGGACCAAGTTCAGACAGACGAAGCTTGAGGTCTTCAGCTCTGAAGCGCACCAGCAGAATACCCTGTAGAAAAGAAAGGCAATGCATGAAACAATAACAACAGCCATTAAGCAAAACAAAGAAATAACCTTTTGTCTGCTTTTGTTGCTGGTACCTGCTTGGTTATTATGCGATACTTCTGGAAATCCTTGGGTCCAAGCTGATCATCACGGGTCAAGCGGGTTACTTTGACCTCTGGATGCTTGGATTTGACCAGCTCAGAGCAAAAGCGCAGCAAAACTCCTGCCACACCCTTGCCCCTTTCCTGAGGGGCGACACGAAGACCTTCCACAAGCATGGTCTCCCCATCATCAATCACACACACCGACTCCAGGGCAATCTGCCGAGCATCACAGAGGGAGAAGGAAGACCAAAACAATTACAAATGATCACATCGACATAGTCGATTTTAAAACTGCTCACCAATCCTGAAGCTGGGGTGAAGCAGTATTTCTATTCCTATTTATTAAAATTCCTATTTCGCTGTTTTAGAGAAAGGCTTTATTGCTTTTAATTGATAGTGACAACTGAAGAGTGACATGAGACATGTTTTGCTGTTCATGTAGGTCTGAGTTGAGGAGGCCATAGACAAAGCAACATGCCAGCAAAACCACATCGTCTGCAAAGAGTATGAGGTGGTTCTGCTGGTCATCAGGTCGGGACCTCCAGTGCACACTGTGGCAGTTTACAGCCTATAATGAAGTTGCGTTAACGAGATTCAAGACCTCCTGTTTTGAGGCGATGGTACCATGGTAAAACAGTGGATTGCTCTCTTCAGGTTGTGAGTGAATCACTGCCCTGAGTGACTGTAAGTATTTTGGAGTCAGATGAGGGTAAAATGGAACGCAAGATTGACAAACAGATTAATACAGTGTCACTGTACTGGGCTGTCATATTGAAAAGTTCATTCTAGCATATACATCTTCATCAGTGTTGGTAGTAACATATCTGCCTTCAGTAGAGAGACTGGTCTGGGGACACGTTAGCATGGCACAAGAGTTTGAGTTGGAAGGACATACCTTGCCTCTACCAAATAAAGTGGGACGCAACTCCCAGTACTTCCAAAGTTGTCTTATTTAAATGTTATGTGTTCTTAGCTAGCATGGTAAAGCTAGCCACAGGTACACTTACATTAGTTTTGTGTAGAGTTGGAGGATGTGTAAGCTCACTTCTGAGTACATACATACATACAGTACATGTACTCAGACCCTCACAGGCATGGGAGGATGACAAGACTTGCATCACACTGATAATTCATTCATTCAGTATAATAAGGTGAACCGTGGGCAAAGATTAAAAAAGAAGAAAGATTAAAAGTCTAAATACTAATACAGAATATGCTAAAAAGTGCATACTCTTTACAAGCATGTTTACATTTGTATGGACAAACTTCTGCAATGCGCACCTTCTGCAGGATTGCCAAAAACAAATAAGAAGCACAATGATACCCGACTTCCTCATAGAGTTAATAAACTTCTGTATTTTCTTAACTTTACTTAACTAACATAATTGTAAAATATTTTTGCACTGTTCATTGAACTTACCACTTTTCCCTGTTTGCGGGCCAATATGACTGTGCGGTTAGTCTCCTGCAGCCAGCTGGTGTATCTAGTGGGCAGGTAGTCAAGGCCTCCATAGATGTCCTGGCTCATAGCCATGATGTCATCAAAGTCCTCCTCAGTGGCCACAGAAAACTGAAGGCCTGCCTGGGACAGGGCCTCTGGAAGCTGGGGCATAGTTAGGCTGGTATCAATCTTCATCTTGAAACAACTGATGAGATAAAAAGTAGAGAAGACATTAGTGTATTTATTCACTGTCCCAGAGCAGTCAAACATGGCCTGTCAAAGGTCGTACCCAACTGGTTCTACTACAGAAGTACAAACATTTTACAATTTTCTTAAACTAGGATTTAGGAGAGCTCAAGAGCTGTCCTAATCCTACAGGTAGAACATAATGTGTGGTGCAGAAATGCACAATGTGCATGTTATGATTAAAAGATAAGTCTACTTGGATAACAGCTGTTTGTGACATGATGTAATCGCTCTGACAACAGAAAACATCCCAGTCCACACAAAATTAGCATCTTGGTGCTTGATTATACAACATACAATATATATCTGCCACTGATAGCAACAGAGTGATATAATGGAAAAAAAATAATGGCTCAAGGCACAAAGGGAAATATATTCCAAGTCCATCAATATTACAGTATTGTAACTGAATGTATTATCCAAGCATGACACATATTGTGAGCAGTCTGTGAAAGCAGAGAAACAGAAGTGGTAAAGCATAACCACAATTTTAGTTTTAGGGAAAGCATGTCCTCATTTAGCATATGGGGGCATCTTAAAGAGTAACCTGGCTAATAATCCTGATTGTGCTGCCATCAAGTAGTTGCTGCAGGCTCTGTTCATCCCTTTTGCATCCCACTGTGCAAATGTGAGTCCAAACAGCTCTCACAACTCAGTTCGGCATACATCATCATGAGAAACTATGGAGCACATTGTTGCATATGTTACAGTGCTCCACCTATGCCAAGACATACCATAATATACTCAATAGACTTCAAGGCTATTAATGGCCAATCACTGTTCCCATGCGATTCCCACACCACAACAGTGGCAGCAACATCACACTCATCATGGTAACCTTTACCAAGGGTTCCCAAACGTTTTTATGCCAAGGCCACCACATAAGATGCCTAATAGTCCACAGACCCCCCCAATTTCAAAGGAGTTTGTCTTAAGGAATCCCGTTTTTTAAAGTCTTCAAATCAATCAATCAGTGATCAAATTGGGATCACTATAAAGTACAAGCAATAAAAAAAGGCAACCCCATTTCTTTCTGTGCTGTCCTAACTTTAAAAAAAATGTGATACAAGTTAAAATATTGTATTTTTCCTTTTACTAAGGACCCCCTACAACCCACTCAAGGACCCCCGTTTTATAACCACTCACCTACACTATCAGCAGTGTATTATAGGCTGAACTAACCGTAACCTTTCAGATGGATGGAAGTTAAGTACATGAAGGAGCCAGGATTAAGACAGGATCAAGCCTTGGGAGTGGATAAGCAGGTGGGAGGAACCTGTATTTAATAGCAATTTCACCTTGGGGTAATAATGTGTGACTATTTAACATAGATTTAAAAAATAGGCCTTATTTCAAAAACTACAAAATATAGGCTTGGGTCATTACAGAAACCTAAGCATTAACTTATCAAGTAAAAAAGCAGTTTGTACTTGGAGTGGGAGTAGAGTAGAAGGACGACCCAGTAGAAGGATGAGATTGGTTCTGGAATGAATAACCAGGAGGACAGAAAGAAAAAAACACCACAGACAAAACATCCCCATAACTGCTGACTACCACACTTTGAATCAGCAGAAACACAGTCATGGTTTCTCCAAACAAAGATGACTGCCAGGAGAGATAAGGTAGGTAGCTGATTAGATTACCTATTCTTTAATCAAGAAGTAAACAAATAAAGAGAGGTATGCAGGGGAGGTGGATTAATAGATCAGAGGAACAAAAAAAAGCACAAGACAAACAAAAAGATGAGATAGTTTGAAAAGAATGGAAGGCAGAAACAAACAGAAACATGGGATGAAACAGATAAATAACACAGGAAATGGAAAATTGGAACCTATCTTGATACCTATGTCTCTTCCCATAAATCCTGTAAATCCATTTTCTCAGCCCCCTAATCCATATAGTAATACCCTCTGATACCCACTCCACATTGTAAACATGGTATTTATCCTTAGATTGGCCGAAGGATTCACAGAATTTCATAGACAAGATAGGAGCAATAGTTTCCTCAAACACCTTAAAAGCCTGCTGTGCCTATAATACTGTTACTTCATCAGACAGATATTAGGTATTAGGTAGGTGTTAGGTACTTGGATTGGGTGGAGGGTCACTGGAGTGGGTACACAAATTTCTGGTGTCCTGGCAGTGTTCCATGTGTTGTGGGTGCAGACAAATTGAATATTGGACAATATTGGACAAAATCGATCCTCAGAGAATACAGGTACCAAGTTTTAGGGCTCTGCATTTGGGAAAACAAAAACAGGATGCTCGCTGTTTTTTTTTTTGTTGCATTTAATTAAGTTGCTAAACAATGCATTAACACATGTGTACAGTGTGATTAAATAAAATAAAACAAGCTTGTGCAAAAAGAGAACATGCAAC
>JAGRRF010012759.1:21657679-21667814 GCA_019097615.1 Morone chrysops | reverse complement strand
TTTGAGTGGTTGGAAGACTAGAAAGGCGCTATACAAGTACAGGTCCATTTACCATTTACCAACATAATATAAGAAGCCATACAAAAGAGAAGCGGTACAATATGATAAGATACAACAAAATATGATCATACAGAATAACGTAAAGGTAGGGCTGGGTATAAAATCTCAATAGTTTTGGAATATTGACCAAATTGTGTTTCAAAAGCTGTCAAGTATTGAAAGTTGCCCCCATTGATCGAACATGTTGAACAAAAACTACATTGTTAATGTGATTCCGTATTTCATGTAGGCAAAATTCTTAACATCTACTTGTGTTAAAGGCATACTATGCAGGATTTTTCTATTGCTGTTTGTAAACACACCATTCAAAGTTGGCCAATCCTCAGCAGCAAAGAACAAGGTAGACAGTGAATGAGAGTTAAAGCGCACTGTTTACGACAACAAAGTAGACAATGAAATTAATTTTATTTTCTGATTGTCTTACAGTGATTACATTCTAAAGCACCTCTGTAATAATGTGTGACTATCTATTTAATATAGATTTAAAAAATAGGCCTTATTTCAAAAACTACAAAATACAGGCTTGGGTCATTACAGAAACCTGGACCTGTACTTATATAGCGCCTTTCTAGTCTTCCGACCACTCAAAGCGCATTCACCCTTTCACACACATTCACTCAGTGATGGCAAACGGCGAGCAGAAACTAACTCATTCACAAGCAATTTGCGGTTCAGTATCTTGCTCAAGGATACTTCGATATGTGGCAGGCGGAGCCGGGGATTGAACCAACAACCTTCCGATTAGGGGACGACCCGTTCTGCCTCTGAGCCACAGCCCCCGACATTTGTGATCATAGAATTTTGTGTTCATTGGAACTACCACAAATCGAACTACCTGTCCTTAACATGTCAGCAGATGATAACTTTACTCCTATGCCGCCCAAAGGTTTTGCATTGGCACTGATGACAAACAATTTCAAATGATACCCAGCCTAGTTATGAGAGGCACTGAGGTGATGTTAATACAAGTTTAATGACCACAAGACTCCAAACTGTAGTGGAACTCAAAAACAGAGCTTAGTAAGCCAGAACCAAAGACTTGGTTCTGTTGGTTGGTTTAGATCTTGGCTACTGAAGCAATACAGTTGAATATCCATAACTGTGGCTTCTGAGACAGGGACTTCTAGTGCTGCTTTCCTAATTAAAATGACACAGTACAGGAGCAGAGGCCAAGATGCTGGCAGGGAAAGAAAACCATCCTATTACCCAACTATTGATCTATAACCTGCCTCTGCATAGAATTGTTTGTTATCACAGCCACCAAACTGAATGGACATACAGCATACATGAAGGAGCTCAGAGGGTGGCATGAAACAATAATGGGGACTCAAACAGGTAGAACATAATGTGTGGTGCAGAAATGCACAATGTGCATGTTATGATTAAAAGATAAGTCTACTTGGATAACAGCTGTTTGTGACATGATGTAATCGCTCTGACAACAGAAAACATCCCAGTCCACACAAAATTAGCATCTTGGTGCTTGATTATACAATTATTGACAGCAAGAACGCTTTCAATTTAATGTAGTACACATTGAATGCCTTGCAGTCTACAAGGTAACTTAGACACGATCTTGTCTGAATTGCAGTACCAGTATCACCATACACACAGCACTCATCATAGAACATGACTATACTGCAGATAATGCAGATTTTTCCACAGCGGCTCTGAACACAATATTCCACTATCTATGAAGCATCAAAAAAATATAAAGAACACTCATTTTCCTGAGGGATCATCAAACATGCCATGTACCAAGATGGTACACTATCCCGACTGCTTTTTCTGCATTAGTTTTGCCAGTTGGTTATTACAACTGGGCAATTACAAATGCGGGTTCAAGAACTGCTAGCCTCCTCTTCTGCATGTACCACATCTGCCCAACTGTGGGTGGATGGACGGTTACAAAGAGACAGGGGATTACTAGGACTGAAGGGGCTAAACTAACAGATGGCCACACAGACACAGGGCAGCTTTATACTTAAGGATTTCAAAATCCCATTAATCAAGGAAGACAAAGAGAAAGAAGAGGACTGTATGAAGTGCCACATCAACAGAAAAAACTAGGTCGAAGCCATCAACATATATAACATAGCACTCATCACATTACTATCTGTATGGTAAGGTAGCCAGAGTTCCATCAAAGTAAGGAAGAAAGATTCCACCTGAAGTCCAGGATCTAGACAGCAACCCCAGGAAAGAGTAGGTCCAGGTCAGAATGTCCTGAGCCAGTGTCCTTGGCTCAGGACAAGTGTCCTAGGCCGAATACAAACCACATATGAGTACATCCATATGGTGTCTTCCGAGGATGAACTGTTATCCCACAGTGCAAAAGGAATGGGCTATGCCAGATAGGCTCAAGGATAGTACCAAGTTACTAAAAATGAAAGCACAAGAGCAGGCACTCAACACTAGATCACCAGGAACAGGATACAGCAACACGGCAGGAGCCAAGGTGTAGACTGCATAGATGATTCAGCACACAGTGGCATGACCAAGTTCAAGAAATCATGTCAAGGAATATTTGTGCTATACAGTCTTCTCCCAAAGTACAAATAGTAGACACAAGAAAGTGTTTGAGAATGCAAGAGCAATAACAAGTGACAACGTCAAAAAGAAAGAGAATGAGCAGTGGGAGAAATACCAGGGACTAATAAAAAAACTATAGTAAATATGCAGAAAGTGGCCCCAGTGGTGGGAGGAACACTTAGGGCTGTTACTCCCAAGCAAGAACAGTGGATGGCGGCTGTGGCTCAGAGGCAGAGTGCGTCGTACACTAATCGGAAGGTTGCTGGTTTGATCCCCGGCTCCTCCCGCCACATGAAGTATCCTTGAGCAAGATACTGAACCCTGAATTGCTCCCGAATGTGAATATGTATGAATGGGTTAGTTTCTGTTCAATGGACTGCCATTGCTGAGTGAATGTGTGTGTATAAGCGCTTTGAGTGGTCGGAAGACTAGAAAGGCGCTATACAAGTACAGGTCCATTTACCATTTACCATCTAGCAGATGCCAAGAACGATGTGAAGAATCTACAGAGAACTGAAAAGATATTGCACAGAATCTTCACATGCTAAGACCTCTCCTTTTGAGAATCCAAGCTTGGGGAAGACACCAGCCTATGTAAGATTGCAATAGTTCCAAAAACTTTAATGAGGAGCCTGGGGCCCTTTCACAGTTTGACTGACCATGGCCCTTCATGCCACGGGAGGATACATTCTTTGACCAGTTCAGCAAACTGTTTCAGGCCTTGAGTAAAGTAGTTACATCATGGTACCAATAGAGTGCTGCAGGGACGACATATTTTTGTAGGCCAACCTGGAAGTTAGCCTCATCCAGGTGCTTTTGTCAAAAAGCCAGTAGGATTTTTCCATTGGATTTTGGATTATTGCAGAAAATATCCTCTAAACAAAAGTTTATACCACTTAGATAGTCTTTACAAAAGAACACAATTTTTATGATTTCTGAAGCATAAATGTGAAGTTAAAAGGTAATGTTAGGCTAAAAATGAACTACACCACGGTCGCATGACTTTAACGTCACCACCACTACAACTTGCAATTAAATCTTGTAATTAAAATGTACAATTTTAAGTTAGAATAGTTTGCAAGTATACAGGGGGACTAGTCAATAGATCAGCGTCACCGGCAACTTTTTTACTGACATATTTTATGTCAGAGCAAAAAATGAAAATCTATTTAGCTTGTGTTAACCGCAGTCCTTATTTCAGCCATCTAACTAAAAACCCATTGAAAAAAAAAAACCATTCACTTTGAGACACGGGAACCAGAAGTGCTAAAACGCTCAATTAATTTCCGTATTTTGTAATTAATTTCTGCAGCACACTACTGGTCCACTCTTTCCACAAAAAAAGAACATGGCTTAGCTTACGCCACCTCAAAAAAGTGACAAAATGATAAGGGTTTGAATTTTTTTATATTATTTTTAGTATTTTAGCATCCTTCACATTTTAAAAGACAGCTTTTACCTCCTATTTATGAATACATGAATCATGTATACAGGCTATGCTGGTAAGACAACAATAATGATAACGAGCTGCTGCAATGCTGTTAAACAGGCAGGCCATTAAGTTCTATGGTATCAGCAATAAAGAAGTCTAACAGCCTGTCCACACTGGACACGCTTCAGCTGGTTCATCAGTCATCTGTCTCAATCACGTCTAACACATCTAAAACTTTAGCTCAATCAGTACTCTACACCTGCCACAGAACTGGTTACGCATCACTTTAAGTCGATTTACCTGGAAAGTATGTAACTAATTTGATGGTGTATTTGGCTACACTATACCAAGATAGACTGACATAATTTAAAATTGAAGCACATCTGATGGACAACTTGAAATTTTGTCTGAAATGTGTTTGGTATAGACAGGGTCTGACTGTCAGACTAACTCGGAACCTTCTAGGCTACACCCTTTACAGGGTGTAAAAACTGCTCTACAAGTGACAAAATCTAACATCCCTAACAAACATAAAGATGTCTGTATATCAAATGGATGAACCTGGTCATTTGTGAAAAAGAAAAAAGAAAAAGAAAATGTGTTAAAGCTGCAGTAGGTACCTTTTATAAAAATATTTTTGTCATATTTGATAAAACTTTCACTATATCCTGACAGTAGAACATGAGAAAGATAATCCACCGGACCTGAACGAAAACAACCAATCAGAGCTGAGAAACATAGTTGATGCTGGGAATGAGACTCAACAATCAACTATCTTCAAGCCTCCACCCCAAAGCTTCTTTATATCTTTCTCAGCTCTGATTGGTTGTTTTCACCCTTGCAAATGTCATTAGGAGCACTAGGAGGAACCAGAGGAACCTGATTACTTGTCTCACATACTACTGTCAGGACACAGTAATATATGCAAATATGGCAAAATATTTTTATAAAACTACTGCAGCTTTAACCTTTGTAGAAAATGTCAACACATTTGTAAGAATCAACCTTGGGGACATTGTTCTGTGTTCATTTTTACTTTGTTGCTGTGGCTGTACTTCATAAGCCTTTTTCATTACCTCTTAGTATGTGTTTAAGCACTGTCTTTTGATGCCATTAAGAGAGGGGATTGGAGGGGGTGGCCAGTCAGTCCCTAAGGGGAGTTGTTGGTTTGTAGAGGCTAACACAGAAATTCTAGACATGTTCCAATAATCTATCAATGGACCATGTGAGCTGTAAGGGCATTTGTAGTAAAAACACTGTCTGCTCACAGCAGACACACACACGTACACACTGTGGTCACTGGTATTTTTCCATCATGCTTTGAGATGAGGTGTGAGGCCTGGATGGGTAGCCTGGTCCTGCCAATGAGAGGCAGGTCTCTCTCTCGGTCTCTCTCTCTCGGTCTCTCTCTCTCGGTCTCTCTCTCTCGGTCTCTCTCTCTCGGTCTCGGTCTCTCTCTCTCTCTCTCTCTCTCTCTCTCTCTCTCTCTCTCTCTCATTATTCAACTATTCACTCTCATGCTCTTGCTTCCTCTCTTGGGCTGGCAGTGTACTCCAAACAAAATGGAATTTGGCACATTTGCAAATACTGTTGAACTGCCATCAAAAACGCCACTGTGAGCAAATGCCAGTATGCTCACAGCAGATTGGGGTCCGATCATTTAATGATAACCATGCCAGATGGGGGAGCAGAGGAGTTGTGGTGTGAAAAAACACAATGGAATTCGGAACCCAAGGGATACACACTCCATCACATGACTTTGTTGATGAACTGACATAAATCATTGGGCACAAGGGTGATTGTTAACAAAGTGCCAAATATTTTGGCACTATGAAAAGGTAGGTATTCTGCATTTTGCTCACATGGCACCAGTCAAGATTATTATTAGTTAAACTATAATTTACTACACACACTGTGTTCAGAAAGTAAAAATAAGCTTTGTTGCATTTGTCGCTAGTTGTATGAGCCTGGTTACACCTGCCACCTGGCTGCTGCAGTCTTTCACTACTCAGAACCAGTAGCAATCGGGGTTGGTGGCGCAATATGAAGGTTCCGTTGGCCGGGTGTATACCCGGCCAACTTAATCTCAAACTCAGCTGTCAATCATGATGTGAAAACCCCTTTTTATACCTTTAAATAGGTAAATAAAACCAAACTGATCAGTGTAATAACAACTATCTAAAATATCAGAAACCATCTTGATGGAGGCAGCAGGCTTTATGACCTGTACTGCACACAGCCACCAGGGGGCGATCAAGACTTTTTAGATTCACTTTTGGAGAGCTGTAACGTCGTCCATTTTTATATACGTTGACAGTTTTGGTAAAGTACATTTATGTATTTTTGTACAAGAAGGTCCAGAAGATGTAGATAGTGAATATTAATAATAATATATTTTTTTTAAAGGTAGTCTGGGGATATTGTGGTTATCAAATGAAACAGTATATTCAGCAGCTGGTTGTCTTGGCAAATGTGTCCCAGACCACTGCAGCAAGTGGTTTGAGTGATCAGATCACAATTCATCTTGGTGGTCATTTACACGCGTATTCAAAGATGTCCACTTGTGATCGGATCACCCCAAGACGCATAAAAATACAGGTGTTAACAGGCTCTATGGGACTGCTGCAGTGACTCCCTTACAACTACACACTTCGTAGTACCAAAAAAGACCATAAAGAACAGCTAAGAATTTACTAAGAATTACCTTCAATCTATGATTGAAATTACCCCCCCCCCCCTCAAGAGGAAGTATTATATAGAGCAAACATCAGCACACATAGATTGGTATTATAACCACTATACACTAGCAATCAAAGTCAAATGTGGCACACATTCCTCATGAACATGCCATTTCATTAATGCAACAAATTCAATTTATTTGGAGTATGCTGCCAGCTCTCCCTTTTCTCTGTCCCACACTTCAACACAGAATAGATAGGACCATTATACTGAAAAGAACAGGTCTCTTGATTACCCGAATAATACAAAACCAAAGGAACACACCATGTTTTCAGTAGATTATCCTGTTGGTCAAGTGATGAGAAAATGGACACCAAAATCATTCATGTCTCCTGGGTAGATCCTTGGCTCCAGTGCTTCATGCCAGTAGGCTCCATGCTGACGCAAACACATAAGCATACCACTCTGTTGCGTGATAGCAGGATCCATGTCATTTTCCCACGCAGCCCCGCCTATACATAAAACAAACCATTGACAGACAGGCACCACAAAATGATTAGTTGGTAAATCTGTCAATCATCACTCTGTGCTTGTTGCCATTAAAATAAGACAGGTGCGATATACTTTAATACCACATATTCACCTACACTAGTGGTTCAGTGTTATGCTTTAAGAAAATGCATGTTTCCTGTTTCTATGCATCATACCCTAAAATTCAATTGTCTATAAGGATTTTGTCTTTGTACATTTCACTTTAGTGTATTTGCTTTACATTACATAAAATCACAACCACTACTGAAATGTCTTGACATTCCATCTTTTATAGTGTTTCCTCTGCTTCACACACTAGTGGGAGATACAAAACTTTCTATTTCCTTCAACAGCCATCTTCCAGTGGCAACATCCAGTGTGTAACATTTAGGAGGATCTACTGTCAGAAATGGAATATACCGTTTTATTTTTATAATTTTGTGTTGATTAGTATATAATCACCTATACATAAGAATCAGCGTTTTTGTTAGCTTTAAATGAGCTGGTGATAGCTACGGAGGGAGTGGGTCCTCTTATGGCATCCACCATGTTTCTAAACTAGCCCAGAATGGACAAACCAAGCACTGGCTATATTTTTGTGGGTTTCGCAGCCACTGTAGTTTATTGCAATCTCCAACTTCACTGCCAGATGCCACTAAATCCTACACACTGGTCCTTTAAATGACTAGCACCCCTAGTGTAGTGTAAGTTTAATAAAAACATGATATTCTTTTGTGTTCCTGTATTGTTTTATGTATATTTCAATATTATAATCTACATTACTTTTTTTAAATGATTGACAGGGTGACTACCACAAATGCTAAATAATGCCTATTAGCCATTCAGTCTCATAAGGTCAATGTCTTCTAACATCTGCAAGCAATAAGGTTAACCTTAGAATGCAGTACACCTAACCATCAAATTTGTATCTAATACAACATTCTTCTAAAATGTATTTTAGGTTGGATAAAATTATTATTAATGAACTTTTAAAATACAAAAATGCCCAAGAGCCATGGGTGTGCCTAGAAGCTAGTAGTTTACAGGATAACACACCCTGTTATGACTGTAAATTAAAAATAATTGCCCAATTAGATATTAGCAGAGGTTAGGTGGATTTACAAAGGTTCCTACATTGAATGACTGTGTGCATATACAATATGGGGGTTATACCTTTATTACTAGATATGTATTTGTTTTAGTATTTAAAGTTTTTCCTTTTTCCACAGCATTATATACATTTGTGAACACCTAAACTAGGGATCCACCAAAGTAATTGCCCCGTATGAGCTTACATAAGCATGTTCTTTATGAGAAAGAAACTTTGTGTAGAAATAACAATATTCAGTTAATGTAAATCCAATGTAAATGCTAATGAAAATGACCTTAATGTACCATCTAAAAATCAGTATCTTCCATGTTGAGAGAGGCACAATACTTGGTCTCATTCTGTAGCAGGCTGTTTAAAAGGTCATAGCATAGAGAGTCCCTAGTGCTGAAATAAGTCTAATAAACTTACCTAATGAATTACGAATGGATTAAAAAGCCCTTACATATATAAATCACACATCACACATCTTTAAATGGTGACTGTTTCCATTATCCACCATTGTTTTGCATGCTTCTCATCTTTTACCGTTATTGTGACATGAAGCTTTGGCAGAAGCCTTGGTTGATGACAAATGCAATTAATTATTTAAACGGCTAATCCCTGCATATATATCAGACTTTTAAATCTCAGGAACTGTGAACAACCTCCCCAGTCAACTTACATACAGTAGGAGCAAATGTATGTAATGCTCCTGTGTTATTGTTACTGCAGCAAATAGTCTATTGTCTGGAATTGATTTAGTGTATAGGATGTGTATAAAAGACAAAAGAAAATAAAAAATGACACAGATAAAATAAAAGTTTATTTTTATGGAATATAGTCCCTTGTTCTCGGGATTCATGAGTCTTTACACTGCTCCTATAAGTGTACATGTAAAGAAAACTGTTGAAAGGAAAGTTTAAAATATAATATAATAAAATATATAATCTTTTAACTTATTCCTACTCAAAAATAAGAATAAAATTATTATTATTTATTTATTATATTTCTTTTGACTAACAGATATGCTTAGATTTAAAGTCACTATGTGCAGGATTTAAAAACATTTTACTTTGGTGCCATCTGTTAGGTACGGAAGAAGATTATGGCCAATAGTGAAAACAAAGTTTTTTGAGTTCAGAACTCAAAATAAATTAAAACTGCAAGCAGTGATGATCAGGCCCTTGCATGCGTCGGGGTGTGCTGCTGTCAGGTCATGCACCAGTACATCATGGCAACATTAAGCTAGAAAATGTCAGAAATCACATCACAATCGCCACACAAGGCTTACATCCTTTTGCCAGTAGTTGGGGCTATGACAGCAACTGAATATTGGCAGTTAGATGTGTTAAGGCCAGGGCTCTTAACAAACTTGTGAAGATTGGGTCCAAATGGAGTATCTGTACTGCAGTTAAGGTTAGCAGTACGGGTAGTATTTGTGTTTCCGTGGCCATGTCAAGGTTGATTTTTGAAGGCATGCCACTGACACACCGTTCAATGAATATTTATGAGGAGCACAACTTTAAATCCTGGAAGTGTTTAGAATGTAGGAGGAGTTTGTTAAAATAGAAGCCCTGAAATTGCCAGAAATGCAACAGATTGACATTCAATTCAAAATAGCTGACTTTGACGGCACGCCACAGACACACCTTTCAATGACAACTCACCATGGTTTGACCAAATTTTAGCTGGATCTGATCAACCTGCTAGGAGTAGAACATGAAAGTATACAACATTTAATTCCTGTTGCCAGTAGGGGGCGCTATGAGTATGATGGAATATTGTCACAAATATGTGTTCAGGGCAGGACT
>JAGRRF010012759.1:21637507-21647674 GCA_019097615.1 Morone chrysops | reverse complement strand
CGATTAGAGTCAGAAATCGATTTTAACTAGATCAGTACACGAACCCTTAGATGGATCAAAATGTAACATGAACTAGTCAATGATCCGATTCTAATATTATGATGTTATATCGAATGCCAATGCATCAAACCAAATTGTTCCATAGCCCATGTATCTAGATATCAGATTGTCTTAGAAGGGAGAGATGCACACCCCTAATAGGTACCAATCTCAATCTGACAGGTTTTGGATCATGTTTAGGGAGGATTGGGCACAAGTTAAACCCTGGTGTAAAATTAGAGCCCTGCTGCACACCTCATCCTGACCTGCCATCACAGGGTGGATATTTCTGTCCAAATATTTGATTAAATTCACCTTGATCAACATCAATAAGATAGTAAATTCATTACTCACTATGTCAATAGTCTAATTTTATAGCAGTGGAATATTTAGCGTAATCAGGTAGCGCATCATCTCACAAAAATATAGGTATAGGACAAAGACGGAGCTCATAGTGGATCTGAGGAAGGCGAAAACACCTGTGACCCCTGTTTCCCTTCAGGGGGTGCCTGTGGACACTGTAGAGGAATATAAGTACCTGGGGGTGTACTTTAAGAATAAATTAGACTGGACTAGAAAAACTGAGGCTGTCTACAAGAAGGGCCAAAGTCGACTCTTTTTCCTAAGGAGGCTGAGGTCCTTTAACATCTGCCAGACGATGCTGAGGATGTTCTATAAGTCTGTTGTAGCCAGTGCGATCTTCTTCACTGTCACATGCTGGGGCAGTGGGCTGAAGGTCGCAGACACCAACAGACTTAACAAACTGATCAGGAGGGCCGGTGATGTCGTGGGGGAGGAGCTGGACACTCTGACGACCGTGGCAGAGAGGAGGATGCTGTCCAGGCTACAGTGTATCTTGGATAATGTCGCACACCCTCTCTACGACACACTGACAAATAAAGGCAATAAAAAGGCCAAAAAAATATATCTGTAAAAAAAAAATAAAAAAATAAAATAAAATAAAGCACTTCTGTACAGGTATCAGAATCAGTATTGGGAAGGAGTAAATGTTATTGGAACATCTCTTAGTTCATTATTCAACAGAAAATTAATTGACAACATTCGACTGGTTGGACAAAAGAAGTAAGCTGAAAATGTCAACTTGAGCCTCTATTTTGTAATAATTATAAAAAAAAAATGTATCTTCATTTTTACTGCAAATGTATACAGTTCTAAATATCGGTTATGCATTTCCTTGATTACTAAATCGGTATCTGCATCCGCCCTGAGAAAATCGGTCAACCCCTCATTTTACCTCAATTCCCATACACATTATATAATTTCTTAACACATTATCACTTTATGTAAATTATTGTAATAAGGAACAAAACTGAACAAAACCTTTTTTCCCTTACTTAAATCTCAGCACAAAAAATTAAAGCACAATTCAAAAAATATCACTACAAACTCAATTGTTTAGAATAATACATTTAAAAAATACTGATGTGTATTGTGCTTGACAAACTGAAATTCAGGTCCAGTGTAATCCTACACACTGGACCTAGTTGCATCTAGTTGCATCTAGTAGTAGCAGATCACAATTCCCTCACTTTCTCCCCTTCCAAGTGCAAAGAAGAAACTATGGAGGCCACATAACGCTTCGCCAGAAGAGGACTGTAGATACACAGCAGCTCATTCTAAGCTAACAAAAACATAACTATTTTTATATTCAAATGATTATACACAAAGGAAAACATTATATAGTAGCCAACAGTACATAATATTATATCCAATTTTCCCTTAAAATTTTACACACTGGAGCTTTAAATAAAATCAAACTCAAATACTTATCCTTACAGAATATTACAGCTGCACCAAATGTAATTGTCATTTTATTATTTTATTGTCATCTGTTAAGGTGCGACTACTGAAAATAAGATAGACCCCTGGAGCCCTTAAAATGTTATCCAATGGACACCCATCTGACACAGCCAAAAAAACATTAGAAATGTATGAACAAAACCTGAACATTTTACCCAGGGGCGGACCTAGATGCAAATGCCATTAGGAGCACTAGGAGGAGACAGAGGAAACCAGACTCACATATTATCTGTCTCAGGTACTACTGTTAGGATGTAGTGAAAGTTCAGCAAATATTTGTATAAAAAAAAAGGTACCTACGGCAGCTTTAACACATTTATTTGAATTTTAAAAACGTAAATTAGCACATATACTTTAAAAATTGTAAAAAGAAAATGTCTTAAAATTTGATAAAACAGTGCTGATTTCTAATGCCACCTTTAGATACAGCTATTCAATGCTATACTAATGTGCCACATTAATGAGTTCAAATATCTTCATTTGGGGGCAGTTGCCCAAATTAAGTATTAATATATTGATTGCGATTAAATCAGCATATAATTCTGCCACCCCTAAAAGTCTTCATGACACGCTATATGACTATTTATCTGCCACTGATTCTCTTAAAAGTAGTGTTTTAAATGGTTGTTGAATTGAATTACAGTCACTTTTTCAGTAATTTGAGTTAAATCTGTCTGCTTAATCATTCATTATGTTGTAGGCTATTACAAGAGCAGATAAGCGGACATGGACGGATGAAGTGGACAAAACAGAATATGATAACGACCTTAATGCCATGTCAGAAGGCATTGCATGTTTAGCAAGCTGCCTCTCACATGCACATATAGAATTTTCCAAGGTTTCAGCTGCATATTGAGCGGTGCCCTGTGTCGTCATTAGTGACACCGCCGCGATAACCGAGCGGAGGAGATGAAAAAGAGCCGAAATAATCCGACAAGGTCACTATCCTGTCATTATTGAGGAGCCTAGCACACATTGTAAGCACATTACATAATCCCAATGGAAATGCACATTAAACAATATCATAAAACCCCATACGTCACAATGAACCCAGCGGGCCTACTAGGCACCACTGAACACCGCACGCGCTTCATAGCCCATATAGGGATGGTAATTTTCCTTCAGACAACCTAAAGGACAGCGCGGAGCCATCCGTTATCTAACCGGCAGCCGCTCTCCAGCCGTCCGTTCTGCGGGCTCTTACCGCGAGGTGATGGCCGGCGGTGGTGTGCTTGGCGTCGCTGGTTGCTGGAGGAAACAGGATGAGGTCGCGGCTTGATGCACGAGCTGCACAGTTCCGGTGATGAATGAAAGACGGACAGACCAGCTTCTGTCTAAGGTCCGCTGGAGACTCAACACGAACCACAAGCCCCGCCCCTTCCCAGTTCTCTACGTCAAGCCTCCGTACTGGAGTCACTGGAGCGGCTCAGTATCACCGCAGCCCTCCCCCTCTGCTATCTGAGTGTGTGTGTGTATGTGTGTGTCAGTATCAAAGGGACGTGATGAGACTTCCAAGAGGCTCGAGCAGTTTGGTTGCACACCTTATTTCTGCTTTTTTCTGCACTTTTTATGGAAGCCTATTTCCACCAATGTGACTTTTTGAAAATATTGACTCAGTATTTCAGAATAATGAGAAACCTTCTTAGTATTTGAGTATTTCATACTAAGTTATAATATTGACATACTAAACATTAGTTTGAGAAAGTTTCTCTTTATAATGACTTACAAAACCTTTTTAACTGTTTATTTTTTGTCACATTGGCAGAAATTTTCCTAAATGGATATGGCGTTAAAAGCTATGGAGATAAATGAACGCTCCATTGAAATGGCCTCTTTCTGACCTGAATGACAAAAAGAATGTTTACTCTTGTATTTTGAGATCTGTCTCTTTAAAGTTATTTTCAAATGATTTGTTCACTAAATTTGATGCAGAATCTGTAGGCATTGATGATCATGTGTGAGCTTCTTAAAGAGGTGCCGCAAGGATCTATTTTTGGGCCACTGGTTTCTGTGTGTAGGGTTCAGTGGCATCTGAGATAAGATAAGATAAGATGTTCCATCATTGATCCCCCGTAGGGGAAATTTACGTTGGTACAGCGACACAACAAATGTAGTGCAAAAAGTAAAGAAAAAAATTATAATTTTTGTATTATTATATAACATGTAATAATAAAAAGCCAGTGGTGTCAAGCAGATCGCAACTTCCTGGCTTCCTGACTCTTCATTCCAAGTGTAAAGGAGAAACTACAGTGGCCACAAAACTAGCAAATAAACTCGAACCATCCTATCTAGCACTAGTGTTGTCCATTCTGGGCTACTGTAGAATCACGGTGGTTCAACATGGAAGGACTCAGTGAAAGCCAACCTGCTCCTTAAAATAAATATAACAACCTTATTCTAAGGTAACAAAAACACATCGATTCCTATGTTCAGGTGATTATACACTAATGAAAACATACCTTTGAATATTATATTCCATTAATGTCATGGCCATGGATCTACCCCTGCCTCCTCCCTCAGGTTTTTTTGGGTTTCCCCCTCCCCTGTGTCTCCAGTGTCTGTCTCTCTGTCTGTGTGTTGTGGGTGTGGTCTTCCCTCCAGGCTCCCAGCTGTCTGCAATCCACTCATCACCTCCCCCAGTCTGCACACCTGCCTTCCATCAACTCAACAGTATATCTACTCCAGTTCTCCACCAACTCCATGCCAGAGTGTTGGTTCTAGTGGTATGTGTTTCAGAAACTTAACAAAACTTAAAGGAGTTATTCTAGTGATCTGCTCCCTTTGTGTTTTCATAGATCAATTATATTTGTGCTTGTCTTTCCCTGCCACTAGCCTGTCATCTAACCTCCACATTACCTGCATTCCCTGGTACTGCTCAAATAAATCTGTTTAACTTTATCTGCCTCTTTCCTTGTGTCCTGTACTTGGATTCACATTTAAACTGAATGTAAAGAGCCCCTCCAGACATGTATTACAACATATTCAAATAAGCTATGGCATATATATATTTGTGTGTGTGTGTGTAACATATTCATAGCCCAATTTTTATAGTCTATATTACCTTTAAATTACACTGCTGGGTATATTCTCTGTCTTGTGCAGTTATATTTATTTCTACGCCATGCTACTACCTCCTGCTATGACCTTATTCTTATTTTTCTATTCTTATTTTCTTATTTGTCTTCTAACATCTTGGTACCGTGTTGGAAATAATAACTTTTCACTTTAACAAGTTATCTTTTGGATTTTTTTCTTTGTCTGATAACACATAATCAAAATCCATCAGTCAAGTTGCATACTGGCCCAGACTTCCAAAATATTTGCGATGTCACAGGCACCAAGCCTTAAAAATTACATGTTCAATGAGTAAAGAGAAACTTTCCACTTTCAGCAGATGAAGATGAAAACATCCTTTCAGTGTCAAATTCTGCACAGTGCAGATTAAACATAGAACAACAAGAAGAAACACTGATTTTGGACTGGTGGGGAGCTAAATAATTAATAATTATTATATATATGTTAAAAAGTTATTACAGTTTGATTTTGTTAATTACAATTTAAAGTAAGCAATAAAGACAAGTTCAAAAGTATACTCCTTATTCTGTTTTTTGAATTGCTGACTGATAGATTTGTAAAACTGACCAGCTGTTGACCTCTGACCATGTAAAGCATGCTCACAACTGAAAGCGACAGCTGGCCAATCAGAGTTCCTATTACTGCTCAGACCTCATTTATGTCTGCAAACATGTCTTGAAATAAAATGCAGAAGAAATGGAATCTGGAAAAGCTAAAAGCATGGTGAACAGCATTCTTCTTAAAGATTCTTTCATTTAGTGTTTGGTGCTGGAAAACTGTCTCTCAAACTCAAAAACCTCCTATAGATGTTCAGCTGGGTTGACATGTGGTGACTGCGAAGGTCATTTATTACTCAGCAAACCATTTGTCTGTCTGTCTCATGACTTATACAGAAGCTGATCCTTCCATACACCCAGAACACCTATTATACAACTATGGAAAATACTACAACGAATGATCTTTTTGGTGTTTCATTGGCTTATTTCTAAGTAGTAGGGTCCTCTGCTGGACTTGCTACCCCCGCCGACCTGATCCCAGAAAAGGGGATGAAGATGAAGATGAGAAGAGATGAGATGAGATGTTGCGTGCTGATCACTAACTTTTGTTAGCAGCTTATTGTAGAGAATCTCAACAAGAACATTTCCCATGTAGCTATAAAAGGTGATGGCAAGCTTCTCGTGCAGGAATGCTAGATGCCTGAGGGTGCAAACCTATAAAAACATACTAAGACCACGTTCAGACTGCAGGCAAAAGTGGCCCCCCCAAAAAAAGAAGTAGTGTGAACACTCAAATCTTGCCCAGATCAGATTTTTTCAAATTAGATTTAGACCACTATCATATGTGGTCCTAAATCAGATACATATCTGATGTTTTTCTGAACAGTCATGTTGCATTTCCTCCGACTTTTATGCCATTGAAGTGAGACAGATGTCACAATTAGGTGGTGAAGCAATATCATAATCATCATCGTAATTTTGTCGGCTCCGATTGCACAACAACTTCAAAATTGATACACACATGCTGACATGTGTAGCATCCATATTTATGCCCGTAAACACGGCGTGCTGCGTGTGACGTCACGTCTTCATCTGCGGGTCACAGACAGACAAAACAGACAGCTCTGCCATGTTTAGAGAACAATTCACCCCCACTTGATCAGGCTGTTCAGGCTACCCATTTTTAGATAGTCACAGACACGCCCTTTAACATACATGCACAAATAGAACAAATAGATTCCTATTTTCATACATGTCGGTCTTATGTGTCTTGGGGTCTGATTCTGGGGGGCGGGGCTTAGCCATTTGTTGGCGCCCGGGCACGGGTACAATTGCATTAGTGGATTTTCGCCATGTTTGAGTGTTCTAGAGGGGTAATAGGGTGCTATGAGCTCTTTAAGATATAAAGGGGCCTGACCATGAAGAGCTTTATAGGTGAATTTTAAATTCTATTCTAAATAGGTACTATGAGCTCTTCAAGATATGAAGGGGCCTTACCATGAAGAGCTTTATAGGTGAGGAGGAGGATTTTAAATTCTATTCTAAATTTAACAGGGATGCCAGTGCAAGGTGCTAATACATGAGAGATATGATCCCTTTTACTAGTTCCTGTCAGTACTCATGCTGCAGCGTTCTGAATTAATTGGAGCAGCTTAATGGACATACATACCTCAAAATCCACCATGGACTACCTCAAAAGGCCCAGCTCAATATCTGCCAGAGGGGATGTTACTAAGTACTGCCAATAGGATGCCCAAACCTTTGGACATGCCACAAATACATTTCTATTTTTCTATTTTTGTTCCATATCCTAGAGAGGCTGTGTTTAAATCTTTTAAATTAAAAAATCTAAATATGTTATTTGTCAAGGGGTACCCAAACATTTGTATATGGCTGTATGTGTAATGTTCAATACTGTGTTTCTGCAAGCTCTGTTTCTGCTTGTTAATACCTTATTTAAGGGAAACAAATCTATTTCATCAAGGATAGTAACGTGTTATGCTTGTTTTGACCCCAGTAAAAACACAAGAAGGATTTGATTTCTAAAACACAATTTTATCATCATCAATGAGGATCACATAACCATTCTTTATTTACCAAAAACATAAATAATATGTTCTTTGCTAGAGTAAAATAAGGCTACATTCACACTGCAGGCACAAGTTGGTCATATGTGACTCAGATCTGGCTTTTAATGCCAAGGCGTCCTCTTTCGCATAAAGTTTAGGTCTAAGCTACTTTATACAAATAAGGGGCAGCTTGACTTGCTGACTCTGGAAACTCACAAAAACCTTTAAACGGTTTCCCACCTAGAATGAAAACAGATTAAGCAACCACATGACTAATTTCAGTGAACTATTTTATTAGTTTCCAGACATGCTCGTCTCGTTTGACATCCCAGAGCAGAAAACATTTGTCCAATCATGTGAAGCCAAATCTGTTGTCTGAGGTTGTAGTCTTTTGTGACGACACGTGTCCAATGTTGGTGTCCAAAAATGCCCCTGTGGACATGTACCATAAAGCCTAATTTATACTTCAGCATTGAATCAGTGCTGCAGACTGCAACAATTGGTCTGCTTGGTGTGTATGCACACAATATTAGGGCGGCAGTAGCTCAGTGTGTAGGGACTTGGCTTGGGAACCAGAGGGTTGCCGGTCCCACAGACCACAAAAATATGGAGTGTGGACTGGTAGCTGGAGAGGGGCCAGTTACACATCCTGTGCACTGCCGAGGTGCCCTTGAGCAAGACAACCTAACCCCAAAACCTGCTCATGGGGTGCCAGTAACATTCCCCCAGGGAATCAATAACATATATCTTCTTCTTCTTCTTCTTCTTCTTCTTCTTCTTCTTCTTCTTCTTCATACACACATATGCCCTCAAACACAAAGACAAAGGGGCACAAATTGTAAAAAAAAAACCTCACAGGGTTAAAACTTGAGCTAGAGTCAATATAGCACCGACACAACCACCAATGGGGTGGTTGGTGTTATTTTTACACTACTGTTGGGTTATAAAATAATAAGTATAGAAAGAGATGAAAAGATGCCTTCACTTGAAGGTTAAACTAAAACTCAGCAAAACTGTCTTTGTTAGTCTTTCTACAGTCACCAACAGTGGTTTGGCAGAAATGAACCTTTAATTCAGTTAGATGAAAATATTCATAAAAGCGGCTGCTATGGCCACAACATTATAGCTAACATTAATGCTTGGGAACAAATTAGCCCATCAAGGTATGTCCACTGTGTTTGTTTCTGTCACTGACAGGCTCAGATTGTTATTCCGACAACATTATGTCAAGGATTCCTACAGAGATAGACCTTCTGTTAATGATGAGATACAACAATCTACTGTCTTCAAGCCTGCAACCCAAAGCACTTTATAGCTTTCTCAGCCCTGATTGGTTAAATTCATTCAGCCTCAGTGGATTCTTAGGACCACTAGGGGGAGCCAGAGGAACGTCATTTCTGTCTCACGTACTACTGTCAGGATATAGTAAAAGTTTCAGCAAATATGAGGAAAAGTTATTTCTATAAAAATCACCTACTGCAACTTTAGTACCAATGGGTAGAAAACCAGCCAACAGAAGGGTTATTTTATAGCCCAACAGTAGTGTAACAAACACTGGATAAAAATACCCCATTGGTACTGGGTTTGTTTTACAAAAGTTACCTACTGTAGCTTTAAGCAGTGGAACCTTGTGTGAGGTAATGTACTGACATTGAGATATGCCCCCATCTGTGTAATCAATGCCTCTGTGCAGGTCCACGTTGCTGATAGGACCACAGTCACATTGATTAAAAAGTAATTTAGTTCATTAGTGCTCTCCCAGTTCCCATCATAGGATGACTCTAACCTCCTGGGTCAGTTATAAACAGTAATGTGCCCCATACTGTTCCAGTCTCACTGACATCATTTCTTTTCAGTTGAACATTCCCTGTTGCCATTCAATCTTAATTCAATTCAATTAAATTTTATTTGTATAGCGCCAATTCATAACAGACAACCCAGTCTCATATAAAAACGTACCCTGGCTACGTTGGTCCAAAGTGCAAAAACGTAGAGGGGTTACAATAATGGCCCTTAAATTGTATCACTTGGTTGAATTGGTTGACTGTCCCTTCACCTCTCCTGTCATTTCCCTCCTGTCTCCGTAGGTTACTACGATGGGACAATTAGAAAAAATACTACTACTGTCAGGATATAGTAAAAGTTTCAGCAAATATAGCAAAAAGTTATTTTTATAAAACGTTTCCTACTGCAGTTTTAAAACAGATTAGGTCCATGTCTCAAGCAAAAGCTCAAAAGCAAAAAGACAAGGTATTAGTACCTTTCTAATAATGATATTAATGGACACTGTAACAATTCATACATAATAATGCAAGAATTCAAATGCTGACACATTGTAAGAAGTTGGAATATGGGTTATTCTGTGGTTTACTGGCTAAGAGTAAAGTGCTTGCTCATGGTGGTACTGTTGGTAAACGCATTTTTATGCAGAAACTCAAATATTAGAAACTTAAAATATTGATTTTTTCACTAAAAATGAGAGAAATGTCCGCCATGTTTTTTGTTCTCACGCCCGGAATCTTGAAAGTCACGTGACTTGGACGCAAAACAATATGAAAAGAATAGGCAGAAAAAATGTAAGTCATACAATTTAAGGGCAACCCCTTGTAACCCTCTACGTTTTTGCACTTTGGACCAACGTAGCCAGGGTACGTTTTTATATGAGA
>JAGRRF010012759.1:21460789-21471390 GCA_019097615.1 Morone chrysops | reverse complement strand
ATTATCCATTGTAACCAGGATGTTATTTTTTGAAATGAATGTAAATCCCATGGCAGTCTAGGCCTATAGCAGCATAACTCAGGGATGTTTCAGGACTCACCTGAGCCAGCCCTGACTATAAGCTTTATCAAAGAGGAACGTCTTAAGCCTACTCTTAAATGTGGAGAGGGTGTCTGACTCCTGAACCACGACTGGAAGCTGGTTCCACTGGAAGGAGCTTGGTAGCTGAAGGCTCTGGCTCCTGTCTACTTTTACAGACGATAGGAACCACAAGTAGCCCTGTATGGTAACTGAAGGCTCTGGGTCCTGTTCTACTTTTACAGACTATAGGAACCACAAGTAGCCCAGCAACTGAAGGCTCTGGCCTCCCGGAACGAACGTCTTAAGCCTACTCTTAAATGTGGAGAGGGTGTCTGACTCCCGAACCACGACTGGAAGCTGGTTCCACTGGAAGGAGCTTGGTAGCTGAAGGCTCTGGCTCCTGTCTACTTTTACAGACCATAGGAATCATAAGTAGCTCTGCATTCAGAGAACGCGGGGGTAATAGGGTACTAGGAGCTCTTGCTAAGTAATGTTTGTCTTCCTCGGCTCTGATTGGTTGTTTTTGTTAATGCCCTGTGGATTCTTGCAACTAGAAGCACTAGGAAGAGACATAGGAACCTGATTTGATGATTTTTTTTCACAGATTACCTGTCTCATGTACTACTGTCAGGATATAGTGAAAGTTTCAGAGAATATGACAGATTTTATTTTTATAGAACTCTGTAAAATCGGATAAATTCCCATCATTACTGGACAGATGTCGCAATGTGACATGCTTACATGTCATTTATATGCATAAGTAATAAGAGTCCCCAAAATGGAACCTTGGGGCACTCCACATTTAGTATTATGAGGTTATGATATAACCCCATCAACATCACAGACTTGAGTTCTTCCAGTAAGATTAGAAGTGAACCATTTTATAGCAGTATGTTTAAAACCCATGCATTGTAGCTTTGACAACAGTATAATATGATTTACTGTGTCGAATGCTTTTTGCAAATCAAGTAAGATCATTCCAACATGTTTCCCTTTATCAAAGTTTTGTCTTAAAGTCACACAGGTGAATAAGATTTCAGTGGAATATGTTGCTCTGAAACCAGACAGAAATAATAAAAAAAAAAGATTTCTTTACTAAGTACTCCTCGACCTGTTCTAAAACAAGACATTCAAAAACCTTGCACAGGGTTGTTCTTTACTAATACTTTCCTGTCATTTTTCTTAAAAAGGGAACAACCCTAGCTGTCTTCCGTCACAGGGAAATTTACCCTGACTCATAGATAAATTTACTATATGACTAACTACACTAGAAATGACACTGGCACTATCCACCAGAAATCTGTCTGAAATGAGATCCAAGCCAGTTGCTTTGTTTGTGGGCGATCCAGCTCGACATTCCTTTACCTTTTCCACACTTACAGAAGTTTGAAAAAGATTTAACTAAACAACTCTTGCTAGGTGGCAATAACAAGTTTGTATTAAAACCACCCAATATCTTACATTCAACTCCAGGAATACATTTCTCTTAAAGGGGAACTTGGCAACTCTAGCCATTTCTTCGCTGGTTTTCACTTTTGTCATCGCATGTTTTCTCAACGAGCTCCCCCTACAGCTCTGGGACGTGTATTTCACAACACGTCGTAAAAAAATTCACTTGCGGCACCCTCCTCCTTCTTTCTACCGCTGCTGATGTGCCTTTTTTTCTCCGGGCAACTTTTTGTGTTGGGCAATATCTACCGAGGTGGGTAATATATTATACACTAACCGGTATTGAGGGCGGCTTGTGCATTTATGTGGAATTCCCGTAAAGCTGTTCGTGTTTCTCGCTCGTTATTGCGTCTCGCGATATCTCCTATTTCCAATTTACCGGGACGCGATTTAAATTAGCTACTGGGACGGTACTCCCAAAGTTGCAAGGTTGGTTTTCCGCCTGGGTTCGCCTGAGGGGGGTCGGGGGGATCAGCATTTTCACCGGAACAGGCCGTTTAACAATCCAAATGATTTCTAAACGGGTTTATTAAGCTGAAAAAGTTGCCAAGTTCTCTTTTAATACAAGACATGTCTAAAAGTTCACTGAAGTCTGTCTTCTGAGGTCTGTTACAGACAGCAGTCCATCCACGCTGTTTCCAATCCCTCCACCTGGAGGTCAGCTCGTGGAATGAATGTTCGCATCACTCGATACCTCCTCAGTTTCACGCCGGTAGAATAACCGCTGAGCTCAATTTCTGCGTCCTGAATGGAGCGGTCAACCCAGGTTGAGCCCGTATCTCACCTAGGAGTTGTTGTTTGGGACAGGACAGTGAATGTTTCCAGAAAGCAGCAGATAGACAGTACAATGCTACTAGCGTCAGCTTGTTGCTTGCTTCTGCTCACCTTTCCAGGCTGAAGAAGCCTGGTAATCGTTGCCAAAATGTTTCCCCTCAGCATTCAATGGATTTAAAGCAAAGAACAGTTAAGTAGTGCCTCTGAGTGATATATTTAGACTTCAGTGTGACAGCTGAGACAACACTATTTTTTCCCAGAGTGAGACAAAGACACTGAATGTGCTTGAAGAGCTCATCCAACGGATAAGCTTAGAGTATATTTGAAGTTTGTAGAGGACTGAATATCCCAGCTGGATCTGGGATCTGAGAAAAGGTGAATGAGAGAAGGGTTTTGTCTTAGACAATTGAGAATCAGTATCAGAATTAACGACTAATCTTCCATAAATACTACAGTTAGTCACAGAGTTCCACAAGGTTCTGTACTTGGACCAATACTATTTACTTCATATATGCTTCCTTTAGGCAACATTATTAGGAATCACTCTATTAACTTTCATTGCTATGCAGATGATACACAGTTATAGCTATCGATCAAGCCCGATGAAATTACTCAATTATCTAAATTACAAGCTTGTTGCTTGCTTCTGCTCACCTTTCCAGGCTGAAGAAGCCTGGTAATCGTTGCCAAAATGTTTCCCCTCAGCATTCAATGGATTTAAAGCAAAGAACAGTTAAGTAGTGCCTCTGAGTGATATATTTAGACTTCAGTGTGACAGCTGAGACAACACTATTTTTTCCCAGAGTGAGACAAAGACACTGAATGTGCTTGAAGAGCTCATCCAACGGATAAGCTTAGAGTATATTTGAAGTTTGTAGAGGACTGAATATCCCAGCTGGATCTGGGATCTGAGAAAAGGTGAATGAGAGAAGGGTTTTGTCTTAGACAATTGAGAATCAGTATCAGAATTAACGACTAATCTTCCATAAATACTACAGTTAGTCACAGAGTTCCACAAGGTTCTGTACTTGGACCAATACTATTTACTTCATATATGCTTCCTTTAGGCAACATTATTAGGAATCACTCTATTAACTTTCATTGCTATGCAGATGATACACAGTTATAGCTATCGATCAAGCCCGATGAAATTACTCAATTATCTAAATTACAAACATGTCTTAAGGACATAAAATCCTGGATGAGCTGCAATTTTCTATGTTAAACTCTCTTATGTTGAAATTCTTGTACTTGGCCCCAAAAACCTCAGAGGCTCACTGTCTAAAGATACAGTTACCGGTAATCTAGATGGCATTACCTTGGCCTCTACCACCACCATCAGGAATCTTGGAGTTAGCTTTGATCAGGACATGTCATTTAATTCCCATATAAAGCAAACCTCTAGGACTGCCTTCTTTCATTTACGTAATATTACAAAAATTAGACACATCCTGTCACAGACTGATGCAGAAAAACGAATCCATGCATTTGTTACTTCTAGGCTGGATTACTGCAATTCCTTATTATCAGGTTGCCCCATGAAGTCCATTAAAATGCTCCAATTAATTCAAAATGCTGCAGCACGAGGACTGACAGGAACTAGGAAAATCTATTAAGATGCTCCAATTAATTCAGAACTCTGCAGCACGAGTACTGACAGGAACTAGGAAAAGAGATCAGATCTCTCCTATACTAGCTTCTCTGCACTGGCTCCCAGTAAAATTTTGAATAGAATTTAAAATCCTCCTCCTCCTCACCTACAAAGCTCTTCATGGTCAGGCCCTTTCATATCTTAATATCTATCCCTGCTTGTCCCATCATGATACACATGCGTACCAACTTTCATACATGTTGGTCTTACATGTCTTGGGGGCTGATTCTGGGGGGCGGGGCTTAGCCATTGGGTGGTGCTTGCGCACGTGTACTATTGTCTACTATTGAGTAATAATAATTCTTAGAGATACAATGGGGCCTTCCAGCGGTCACTGGCTCGGTCCCTTACAAGAAAAAAACATGCGCACCAACTCACCGAGGCGACCGTTTGTGGCACCATCTTAGGTTATTGGAGATCACTCCTCCTGTTATACTCAGTTCCATAGAGTCTGGCCCCTAAGCTGGTTAGACTTTAAACTAATGTCCGTCAGCAGTGTTGTACATCTGCTCTGAGCCAGCTCATTTGAACGACAACCTACTTTTAAAGAATCATGTCCACACTGGACAACTACGTACCTCATGATTTGCATCTAACATTCAGTACCAATGCAGGAAGTAGTGCGTACTGTATGTTGCAATGCAAAAACACATCCTTTTTGCAGTGTGCCATGTAGGATGTTGCTTAAACACCAGGCTTCATTTAAAAACAAACTGCACAGAATATTTTTCTCCATTTTTCTCTCTGTGATTGATATAAATCTGCAGAAGGCTCTTTGACTCACCTTTTCTGTACGTGCCAAAACTGTATTTTCGTGTGACATATTTATATAGTTCTGTATGTGTATTTGAACCTGGGTTTTCTCTTTCCCTACTAAACCAGTGTTTCTGTGCAATTAACTATTATGTATGGAATGGTAATCGCAAAGAAAGTCATTTTAAAGCTCTGGAAGTCAGATACTGTGCCTTAGTTTAACAGTCTGATGTTCTACTGTACAGCTAGATAACTATTTAGTGAAGTTCAATGTTTGAAGATGCTCCCAACCATTCATAAACAAAAAGGAACTCATTTTCAGATTTGATCATCCCAATGAGCAAATATTTGCAGAGGCTGTTAACACAATGTTATTTTCCTCCAGTTTTGGTGCCCAACTAAAGATATCAAAAGTAAAAATACACTACATTGCAAAATTCCCAGTCTGCCCGTATGTTGTCAAATGAACATACCCAGGAAAAATCTTTTGATTCAAAAGGCGATAAAAAACGACTATGGTTACCGATTAAAAGACGTAGCAACTAGGTTCAAAGATGAAAGTTTTTTTATTGACTATCTTAAGATTTTAAAGTTTTGCTGAAATTTTCAATGTGTCAGGTGCCTCTGGCTCATTGTAGTTCTCCTAATGACATTTGCAAGAATCTACCATGTCTTATTTATTTAATATTGGCTTCAATGGCATTCCACACAATCTACCACCAGCCAGTGGCTACTACTTTAAACTTGTTGTATTACTATTACTTCATTTCAGGATTTATTTCATAGCCATATTTATTCATGTATTTATGGATATGTAGTACATAATAATTTAATATTGGGTTAAATAGCATTCCATAGTGGCTACCATCAGTCAGTGTTTACCCCTTTAAACTTGTATTTCATGTACTTTTGTACTATTCTGTTTTGAATACGAAGTCTTTACAGTTGTTGCTGGTATGCTGCTTACCTCGGATATTGACCCAACTTCCCCTCTGCAACTCTCTCTCTCTCTCCCTCTCTCTCTAACTATGTGTTGAAGAGCAAAGTGAGACTGCACAAAGGACTGACTGAGAGAAGTGTGAGAGACAAATTCAGTAGAGCTGTGAAGGAAGAGTAAGAGGGTGAATGTTTGAAAGTCCTTCTGAAAAGACTGAAGCTGGCCCTAGAGGAACAGAGGAGGACTTTTGCATTCTGGAATGTCTCGTCGACCAGGTCACTGTTGAACTTTTAAAAGAGAGAAAGGGAAAATAAGTAGGACACGGAGGGGAGAGGAAAAAAAGAGGAAAGTGTCAGAATACAGACAGAGCCAAAGAATCTGCAGGAAAAAAAGAGGGGGAAACTGATACTTGGCTGTAAACACCATTCTGGTCGAAGGTGAGTGTTTTTCTGTTGTTTCTTGGCCTTTTACACCCCAGGGAGGCTTAATACCCTGACTAAACTATACAAATATACAAATCACACAAAAATCTAGTACTATCTAAGTACTTTCAAAATATAAATAAATAAAGATAAGAAAGATAAGAAAGATGGGAGTGCATTAATGTAATGCATAAGAGTCAGTGACAAAGGAGGTTCCGGGCCTTGTTAATGAGGCCAGCTGCAGATGGGAAGAAACTGTTTTTGTGGTGAGAGGTTTTGGTCCTGATGGACCGCAGCCTCCTGCTCCTCCTATATTATATAATATAGTATATAATATATAATAAATATTCAATATTTGTCCGATACATTTACTATTGGATGCGCATTGGAAGCCTAATATTCCTCGCACCTGCCATGTTGTCACCCGTGTAAAAATATTAATAATATTGTTAAGATGCAGACAACCATGATTGCATTGATGCAGACTATAACCAGGTTTTGCAGAGAGCTCTGACTCTGAAGTGTTAGAATATGCTTAGTGGATCTGTGTGCTCTCACCTCACTCTTTTTGCTGACACTGAAATGGAAACACACACAGGTTCCATCACTGTATTTGGTAAATCCACTGTGTCAGCTCAATGCAGGACTAATATAAGTTACAGCTTTGGGCTCCAAATGCACAGTGCAGGGGGCCAACAAACAAATTACACTCTCACACACTGTAAGTCTTTGTATTGTTTTAATATTTAAATAAGAGGGAAATTAACTGAAATAAACAACACAAATGAACTGAACAGGTCTGTTTAACTAAGGTTAAATAATTAAGTAAATTAAGTAAGCTGAACTTGAAAAAACATTTAATAAACTTAAGATATTAACTTGAACCTGTTGGAACTGTTACACCTTTAACATTTTCTTAGTTTAAAGAGTTCTTCATTTCACACAAAGAACTTACAACTGCTCATTTTACAGCTACTAAGACAATATGTGAAACTGCTCCCATTGAATTGATTAGATTTAAAGTTTAAGGGGACTCAACGCTAACAACTGTTGAACACTGTCAAAACAAAAACCACGACTTATCTCAAAATGCCATGCAGCGGGTTCCATACATGTTGTCTTCAAGCTATAAAGATAAGTGTCTCAGGAGAGTTTTATCTTTTAAACAATGCATTCTGGGAAATCTAGTTTTCCTGTCTCTGTCTACTGTTCTGTCAATGAAGTCAAGTGCCCCAAAAAAGCTCTATTTCAAAATGAACTCCCATAGTGTCTAATTGATACACATCTCTGACTGGCTGATGGTAATAGCAACATTTATCCATCCAATTTAAAGATATTTAATCATGTACGTATATATCATAGCAAGCGCTGCTATAAGTGCTATACGATGCCAACAGCAGGTCTTAGTCACATCCTGCCACAAGTACTGTGCCTGGGCCGTCACACCTGCTCTTTCAAACCACTTATCTGTTGTTTCATCAACTGATTTGCATCAGTGCGGTTTATAAATTTGGTTATCCTTGAGATGATACTCAAATTATTACCAGGAAATAACACACATATCAGCATGTCAGTGCCCTCACAGAACAACAGTTTATTATTTTTTTGATGAAGAGTCTGATTCCTATGAAAGTCAATAGCTTACACGCAATAACTATAAAAACAAGTTTGTAAGGGCTGTTTCTGACTAAAGATTATTTTCACCTAAACTATACATTTACTGGAAAAATGATCATATTATCTAAATAGTAAAATAGTAATGTAACATTGATGGGTAGGTTTAGGTAAGACCAATTATCCAGAACAGTCAACACTGGGTGATAAGGCCTGGCTCCCATTCGGCATTCCACTTTATCCCAAAGGTGTTGGATGGGGTTATGGTCAGGGCTCTGTGCAGTCAAGTTCTTTCAAACCAAACTGAGAAAACCATTTCTTTATGAGGCTGAACAAACAGAAACTGTTAACACAAAGCTAGTAGTACACTGTCATAAATGTACAGTAACTGGATGTTAACCAAGAAATTCAGTTGGCAGGATGTATTCAGGCCATGTTGAAATACTGAGCTTTTCAGTATGACCAATACACTGCAAACATTTGTCAGTGCAACCTCCACATGGCAGTAGGCTTGATTTTATGCACCTCTTAGCAATGGGTTGAGGCCAGTGAACCCACTAATTGGAATCTAGGGCAATTGAACCTTCCTAAGTCCCACCCCTTTTGGAACATTAGTCAATTTTCCTATATTTATGCTTCGTTCCATTTACCTGTGAATGACATGACACCTGAGTTGACCGCATTCGGGAAGCTGGAAATCCGACTTCAGCGGGCATCCTAGTTAAAATTTCCAACTGGGACCTCAGAAATTCCGACCTCCCTGTTCAAATGGAACACGTGATTTGATATGCTATGTGCTTTGCTCATCTATGTCCCTAAACATGAAGATTGTTAAAAGATAAAAGCCACATATGTTCACATCTTAAGTCAGCTAATGTAAATGGTAAATGGACCTGTACTTGTATAGCGCCTTTCTAGTCTTCCGACCACTCAAAGCGCTTATACACTACCTCTTACACCTTTCACACACATTCACACATTCACGGCAAAGTCCATCCTTGATGTAGAAGAACTATCTTAAAAAAAGATTATGTTATTGGAGCACAGAGCAGAAAGTGGCTTGACTTAGGAATGGTCAGTTGGGGCCCCTGGATACAGTGTATGTTGGGCTCCTTTTGTGAGACAGGCCCCACAGTATAACAGAATGTAAAACATAGGCTTTAAAATTGTGATCTGATGTGCTGATCAGTGAAAACTTATATGCAACAAAATGTTACCTATCAACAGCCTCTCTCTACGAACAACTGCCTTCAAGCACCCTTGTTTTCAGTTGAATCCTTGGTTGTTATCAGCATGCTGTGTGTGTTTATATCCTTAGATGGAAGTCTACACTGTAACAGTAGCAACTGGTACATCAGAGTATTCAGGCACCAACAACTACATCTTTGTGACCCTGGTGGGAGAGAAAGGCGAGAGTGAGCGCACCCTGCTGGACAACCCTGGACTGGACTTCTGTCGAGGAGCAGTAAGTGTTAGCAAGCAATAAAATTCACTGTTTGTTTAATCTTGAATATCACATCTGAAGGGGTATGCAGGCATGAAATGCCTTTTACCTCTGAATCTGAATGGTAAGCTGTAAAGGTACTTTTATGGTCCAACCAACTCCAAACTGATGCAGTGGAGCTGGTCGGTGGCAGACTAGTTATCGTGAGCAGCATCTGCATCAATGGAAAACAGGATAGCATTTAAATTTTTCTGAATATCCAGGTATCAAGCATTGGGTTCTATTTTCATGCTGGCACAAGGCCAGTGACATTCAAATCCTGCTGTGTGGACTGATCATCTAGTAGCTACCTGATTAGTCCGGTACCACTGTAGTGGTTGATTAAAGTCTTGCAAGATTGATTCTCACATGATCTTGTAGTCTTGTGAGTCTAGCTGTATAAATGCAGTAATATTTGTCCTATATTTGCATGACTGCTTTTAAAGCTTTCATTTTCTCCATCCCTCGATCTCCATCAGGTGGATCAGTACAAGGTGACCAGTCCTTCACCATTAGGCTCCCTGCTCCTGGTCAGACTGGAGAAACAGAAGTACTGGGTAGAAGATAACTGGTTCTGTCGCTATGTCACAGTGGAGCCTCCAGCTGAGGACAAAGTGCTGACTTTCCCCTGTTACCGCTGGCTTATTGGAGACGTAAAGGTGGAGATAAGAGAGGGAACAGGTAAGATTCTGGGCATGCAGAATCAATTCCTAATACTATTTACTAAGCTGTAGAGGTACAGTCATGGTGCCTAACCCTAACACTAACCCAAGACAGCCAACTCCATCAGTGGAGCTGATCAGGGGCAGATCAGGTATCAGTTATGAGCGGCATCTGCATCAATGGAAAACAGGATGCCATTTAAATTCAAGGTATCAAGCATTGGGTTCTATTTTCATGCTGGCACAAGGCCAGTGACATTCAAATCCTGCTGTGTGGACTTGGGCTGTTTTATAATCTTGTAGGATACTAAACGGACAATCAGGAACTTCAGAGCTTAACACTGCCCATTTCCTCCTCTGTTACTTATTCATACCTGGCACGTAATTTGCATGAGCATCTGGAAACTACAAGTTTGTGTAGGTGCAAATGCAGGAGAAAGCAGTATGACCTGAATGCGATCAGATTGGCCACACCAAATCTGGAGGTGGTCTTACTTGGTGTAAATGCAAAAAAAGACAAAAATCCACACAGCAAGTTAAAGGTCACTTCACCTCTTCTTGCTATCTCAAGATACACCTGACATATGTAACTAGGGAGTCTCTCACATCAAAACAATAAGAAAAGAGGAATTTTGATGATGTGGTGAAGTAGTGTGGGATCATGGGAGTTGTAGTCTTCACCACCATTGCATCACTGCAGTCAGCTTCTCTCAGTTAGGATTCCTTCAGTGTTCATGGTTCAGGAGGTTTCTACCTGGAGCCCAATTATCCACAG
>JAGRRF010012759.1:21392603-21408133 GCA_019097615.1 Morone chrysops | reverse complement strand
CTCATGTGAAGTGTCTTTGAGTTTCTTGAAAAGCGCTCTATAAATTAAATGTATTATTATTAAGGCTGCTTTCTCAAACAAAGAACTCAATTAAAGAATGTTTCAGCTAAATAATCTCACTAATTGAACATATACATTATCAGCCAATTCTAGTTGATGTTGCTGAGACCTGCTTCTTCTTTCTTACTCTGTGCTGCTTGCCACAGTATTGTAAATGACCGCACACTTGTCTGGATAAACTTTGCAGTGACGCATTTATATTTTTTTGCATTATATACTGGAAAAAACAGTTTTCAGTTATCAGTGCATATCGGATAACATACAGTTGTATGTAAAAGTTTGGAAATGACCCTGACAGTCCCTTGACTTAAACATCACAGAAAGTATGTGGGTAGATCTTAATAGAGCTGTGCATGCAACCAGCACAGGAATATTGCAGAACTAGAAGCCTTTTGCAAGGAAGAATGGTACCACATGTACAACTGTACATGCCGATATATAGGGGCCAATAATATGGGCTAACTTCACAGTGCTCAAAAGCTGGTCGTTGGTGACCAACCAAAATATGTTAAAAAAATATATTAAGACAAAACACTGAGCAATCACATTTCTCTTGCCTGTTAACAAGTTAGTCGGCAAAACATCCAAGTTCCAATGTGAGAAGGACAATACCTAATAGTTCCTAAAAATCACACATTTCTTCTAACCCTACACTTCAAACAAACATTCTCAGACCCACTCAAATGGTTGAATCCCTCACCTTTCCTCTAGTGCCACCAACAGGTGAAAGTTCCATTTATTTAAAGTCTCCAAGGAAAAACCTTTTTTCAAAGGTAAAGACTGTGGAAGGAAAAGGCAATCCAGTAATCCAGACAACAAAGTATGTATAGGTTTATACTACCATTCAATGGTTTGGAATCAATTGCCACAAAATCTTGATTGGGTACAGTCAGTTGGCTAAAACAACTGAATGGTCTTTCAGGCTTCTGGGTTGTAGAAAGTCCTCTTTACAAATAGATGTTATTTTGTATGAAGGGACAGCTCAAGGCAGACATCAGAAGTCACTGGTGAAACAAATTGGAAATTTAGCATCAAAATCTGTGCAGATTTAAACTGTTTCTATTTCTGTCTACAACACATATTTGTGCCTTGTGGTGAAAGCAAACAAATCTACAAAAGGAAAATAATGAATACTGGCTACGTTGCAGAGGTGACAGTAGGGTTCAATATGGTTCAAATACACTAGTTTATACAAAGTGTCATTTGAACGTGTCTAATTCTGGGTCTAGACTACACAATATTTTTGAATATTCATCAATATATAAAAGATAGACATTGCGCCTCTACTTATTTCCACTTTTCAAAAATTAAGCCAAAATGTCTTAGATATGGCCGCTGCCATCTTGTGCCACACAGAGCTAGAGTCTGTGAAGTTGTGAAGTCGAAGTCCTGCCCCCTGTCTGTCCAACTCTATCGTGAGTAGGGCTCAGCTGTCAATCATTACAGTGGGAACTGTCTTTGTCAATGATTTGAAAAGTATAGTTTAGACCAGCTTTATTTGAAAGGTGATATACTTTCTGATGTGATTTGGTACTTTACAAATAAAACTAAACTGAATTAAAATATCAGAAACAGTCTTTGGGGAAAAATTTCCAAAGTCCAAGTGGATCAATGACCTAACACAGCTAGACATTGCTTATTTATAAAAATGGGGTTTCATGTCATGATTGACAGCTGAGCCCTGCTAGTGATTGAGTTAGCTGGGTGTATGAGTTGGACTTCGACATTGCAGTGCCAACCAAGATCACTACTGCACAGACTCTGGCTCCAAGTGGTAAAAAAAGGCAGCTGTCATATCTGGGATATTTTGGCGTCCATTATGATATAATCACTGCACAGGATAAAATGATAACTTGTCACTCCTAAAGCCCATTATTTTGTTCCTGACGCCTTTCATCTTTCATCTGGGTCAGGCTATTATCTGGTTGATATTATGTAGCATAATGTCTAATGTGTTTGAATTTGTTCTGAATGGCCACATCTGAAGATGGGGATAAAGTGTAAAGTATGCATGAATGTCGGAAAGTTACCAGAACTGTCTGATGTCAGAAAGAGGCAAGGGAGTTTCAGACACTGTTTGATGATCTACCATGCACTTCCTTTTAAGTATGTGTTTCACATGGTTGAGGCAGACGGCCATCTACCTAAAGCCGGATTCTGTCTGAGGTTTCTGCCTCTTAAATGAAGTTTTTCCTTGCTGCTATTGCCAAGTTCTTGCTCATGGTGGGAACTGTTGGGTAAATAATTTTATAAGGAGTTGGTCCTGCTCCATTTTGAAAAGTGTTCTGAGATAACTTCTGTTATGATTTGGCGCTATACAAATAAAATTGAACTGAATTTAAATTGAATTGAAATGTCCATACCATAATCATCAGGTCATATCATAAACTTACTACAAGGAGTTTTTAACTGGTTATGTCAACAGTCTCAGTTTAATATTGATGCATGTATATGACCTATGTATATAAACAAGACCATCGGTGAGAAGATTGGCTATTTCTATAAAGTTATTCTTAATGTCTGCCTGGGTTGGATTTGGTCAGATTTCCCTTGAAATCAATGAAACAAGAAAAATTACTGCTTTTGTTCGCAGGGGCCAGAATCAACACAAAATAAAAGTTCCTTGTAGGGGCTTTAAAGAAACATCTCAGAGGAAATCTCTGTGTTTGGCTGGTCCAACAATAATATATATATAGTAATAATTTGTTTACAGTAAATAGTCATTGGTAGGGGGAAATGCATTCACTGACGGGATCACACACAATTCACACAGAAAGAGAATTTTTCACAAAGATGGAAATAGATATGAATTTGCATTGAAAAGGAGATTGAATGGGGGAAAGTAAGCAAGGAAGCGGGACTACCGGATAAGTGATAAAAATATGCATCTATTGACTGCTGACTTGACTCCTGCCACTAGTTGTGTATACAACAGAGTGCAACCCCATGAATGTCTTTATGGAGAGACTGAGAAAGTGTGCACCAATATTCAGTCAATATTTAAATGATCATTGCGTACAGGTCTCCAAAAAACACCCCCTAGTGGCTGAATGCAGTATAGGTCAGGAAGCTGCTGCCTCCATGTTAGTAGATGGTACAAGGTCCAAACTAAAAAATCCAAATACACGTCAAATACATTTTCCCCAAAGATGGTTTCTGTCTTTTTAGGTTGTTTTTATCACACTGACCATTGAGTGCTGCCTGTATGGCAAGGAAGGGCAGAGGGGGCAGAGACTAATCTGGTATATTTTGGCTTCATTTTTGTACAGTGGGAGGAAGCTGAGACGTGATGTCTATCTTTTAGCCTATATGTCGATGGTCTCACCCTTCTTTGTGACCACAGGCAAGTACAGGCAAGTACTGCTGTTCAGAACAGGTGAAACACTTTTTCCTTAAGATGTGGTTGGATGACCTTATTCCAAGTATACCCCAGACATAAAAGGAAATCAGTGATCCCAGTGTATCTCGTCAGACATTAAAAATACACACCCTGTGAAACAAAATAACAGATTATCACAATAATGTGGTGTCACATATGTATTCATGTTGCATTTATTCTCTAAGTAACTTTCAAAGTATAACTTGTAGCAGACCAGAAATAGGTACATACAATTAGAAATAAAAGTCATATTAAGATTCTTGGTGGATCTTCTTTAATCATTACTTTTCCTACAGTGCTCATTATATAATATTTTGTTTTCCAGTAAAAGACAAGCTACACTGCATCTAAAATTCATTCTCTCATTCCTCATGAAAACATTCATTCAACTATATATCTAACTTTTGCTCTGTTCATATATGATGGACTGTTGTGAAATACTCTCTCCTTATTGTCAATTCCGTCTTCCAACCCTCCCTCCTCTGCATCCTCTCCTTTTCCCATCATCCTCAGTGGCAATAGAAACCCACTGTGTTGTTGGTTGGTGGTGTTTACCGTCTGGCAGCAGTGAGCTCCCCCTTTGTCTTTAGTCAGGAAATAAAGGAGAGCGTTGAGCCATGCATTGAATGACGCTAAAGGCCTTGTGATCTTATAACACATGGAGACCATGGTCATGGTGTGACAGGGGACTCCCTTGGTCACTTTCAGCAGGAGAAAGATGGTTCTTGTAACATGGAAGGGAAAGAAACACAGAGCAAAGAGAAGGGTGATGGTGATGATGGTCTTGATAGACTTACGTCTGCGATTGGCATAAGGTGAGTGGGCGCCAAGGAAAATGGAAGTCCCTTCATCTCTTCCCAGTGCCCTCAATATTCCATTGCTTCCTCTTCTTCCTCTTCTTCCTCCTCTTCCTCTTCCAACTATTCCAGGGCTACTTCTCTCTATTCCTTCACGCCCTCCCTCTCTCTGAACTCTCCGGGATGAGGGCTGTGAATGCAGAGTCCTAAATATGGTTAGAACAACGTGAGAGTAACACCAAGCAATAATGGAAAAAGGCACAAAAAAGCCCAGCAGATGGAGTATGATGCCATAGGGTATGTAATCAGGAAACTCCTTATCTATGGCATCGTCCCAACAGTTCTGGTACTCCTCAATGACCCCTTCTAAGTTACTATAGCTGGCATTACCATTTATCAATGATACCTCATGGCTTGGATTGTCAATACTGCTTGCATTGCCACCAAGCCCTGCCAATCTTGTCACGTGACCAGTCTGAGCAAACCGGAAGATTGGGCAGGTCAGAGCAAACACTACAATCCAAACTACGACACAAGTGCACTTGACAGCCTTCTTGGTCTCCAGTGTGATGACCTTCATTGGGTGGCAGATACCGAGGTATCTGTGGACAGAGATACAAGTGAGGAAGAAAATGGAGCAGTAGAGGTTAAAATAGAAGAGAAAACGGACCAGGCGGCACATGAAGTCCCCGAAGACCCAGCGATCACGCATAATGTAACTCGCCACAAGGAATGGCAGCGACAGGCCGTACATGAAGTCTGTAGAGGCCAGGTTGACCATGTAGATCAGCGAGGCATTCCAGCGCTTGGTGCGGCGGAAGGAACGGTAGAGGATAACGGAGTTCAGGGAAATGCTGAAGATGAACGTGAAAGAGTAACAGATGGGGAGGAAGATGTACTTGTAGGACTCGTCTATGCTGCAAGATGGAGATGGAGGGGTGGTTGAGGGAGAAGGTGAAAAAGAGGGGAGGAAGTCTTGGAGTACTGAGGCACTGATGTTGGGAGGAACTCCACCTCTGGATGACATTGTAAAGGATTAAGTGAATTTCATGTGAGGGAGAAATTGAACAAGGCTGTGGCTTGTACGTTTGGGATTCTGTCAAGCTTCTTCTCTGTCATCCTTGGTCTCCCTACCATTCAATGTTAAATTTGTATGCTTCTGTGCAGTAGATTTTCAGATGACTTCAGGTGTTCACCTATCGAGAAAGAGACAAATTCATCGTCATCAATCTGTGGTCATTTAGGATATTACTTCATCTGATAGACTATATCTCAGCTTAACAGTAAAATCAGTAGTATTTTCCTGGATCTAGAGCCGGTGCTTGGTTTGTTTGTTCTGGGCTACTGTAGAAAGAGGTGGTTCAACATGGTGGACGTACACGAGCACACACTCCTTCTGTAGATAAAAACGGTTCATTCTAGGTAACAAAAACACAATTCTTATTTTCAGGTGATTATACACAAATGAAAACATACCTAAAATCAAATCAAATGTGGGATGTTTGTGTATGTTACCAATGCTGAGAGCTATTCTAGAAATGTTTAGGTCGTTTAACCTAACAAAAATAGACCTTTCTATGCTGCCCCTTAGCTTTTAACATCTCTTGGGCTGCTTTAGTAGCACACAATAGACTAGTTGGTAAGGCTGCAGGCCAGGCCTTTAGCACGTGAATACAACTTTCCCAACTCCCACACTAAGTAAATACAGTAACCATAAAATTAAGCTAAAGATCTGAAGCCAGTTTTATGCGATAACCTAGCGACAGTTGCCTTCCACCAGCTTCACTGCAACATAAGTTGTTCCCCAGTGTTTTAGCTAGATTTTGCTGTCCCTAATTTTTTCATAGCCATCAGTGTGTGAACTATACCAAGAGGCTTTTGGGGGAGCTCACTTTTTTATCCAGGGGTGTGTGCGCTTGTTCAAGGAAAGGACTGACTGTGGCTCTTCTACATTCATAGCTACAACGGCCTACTTGCTTTATGTCAGCACATCTGGTATTTAATAATCAGGGGTCAAATATCAAACCTAACGTACCTAGCCCTTTGAGTTAAAATGAGTGAAGTTTATGATATTGTACTGCCTGCCACACTTGGTAATGGCAAGAATGGTGTGGTATGCGGTATCTTTATAAAAGTGTATTAATGATCACTAATAAATCCTCCTCTTGTATGAATCATACATCAATAGTAGCCTAATTTTCCACATGAATTATGACGAAGATGCATAAAACTAGAAATACATGGCAGAAAATAGCATATTTTATAGACCCCCCCCAAAATAAAGAAAATCATGTTTTCAGGGGAGCTCATGTCTTAATAAGAGGAGCCAAACCTCCCCATGGCACCCTGACAACCACTGGATAAAAAAAAAACAGATTTTAGAACCGTGTCTGTCCTGCAATGATTTGACTTTTGAAAACTAGAGCCAACCACATGGCATTGTCTCAATATGTGGGCATGGGACAAAGTATCTGGTCACCTTATGTATAGCCTTTTTGGTCTCGAACATTTGTTTTTTTGGCCCATATTGAGGGGGAGGAATGGAAAGAGGTAATGCTGGCCACCACCCCATCTCCCCCTCCTCTCTGACTGTTGACTGGGGCCTTTGCACAATCTGTTTGACCTCCTGTTGTATGCTGCTGATTCTTAGTGCTTGTTTGCCTTCCTGTGTACAAGGGTATGCTGCTGATTCAGTTCTTCTTCTCACCCCATTAACTCAGCAATAAGTAACCACACTTACCGTAGGTGTCTCCATGCACCCCTTATTGGCACATTGGTCTTGCTTATATAGTCTGACTGTAACTTCTCATGCTGTCTTCACAATCATAAAACTGAATCTATTTTTATGTCACATACAGATTAAAAATCTATTCAGATATATACTTTTTAACTTAACAAGATTTATTTGGCTCTCATTCTGTAAAACTTGATGGGAGGAAATTTAAAATTATATTAAGTCCTTAGAGAAAATGAGTCAGTGGAACAAACTGGAATATATAGCCTGTGCTTAAAATACTGAACAAATGTAAGTGCACTCAAAAAATAAATTGCTTTAATTTAGTTTAATTCATGTTAATGAGTGACTCCAATTTTTTGGAGGATTAAGTTATGTTAACTTACTTCTATTATTAAGATGTGTTGTCAGATTTTACAGTGCAGGTGAAAACCTCTCCATCAGCTATTACTCTTGCATATTGTGATCAGCACACAGGCAGGTGCAACTGTGTGAGCCATCTGCGAGTTATACCACTTCCCTATAGAGTTCAAGTAAATAAGGGTAATGTGTCAACCAGTAACATGACATATTAACAGTGCAACACCAACAACATGTAAAAGGTCTACATCCTATAACCTAAACATGATCCTACAGCAGTCTTACATGCAGTAGTCTCATCAGTGTGCTGAAGCTGAATGATTCTGTCTCAAAGCTAAAAACAAGAAGTATGACATTTTAGACCAGCTTTGTGGTGTATTCGACTGTTAATGGTTAATGAAATAAGTTCCTATTAATGTGGTAAACCATTCAGACAATCATTTGCATACGGTGGTGTAATAACCCCTTTAATAATAACCCTGTGCAGCAATTTACAAATTTAAGTAAAAAATTTTCTTTCTAGCACATTAGTTTCTATTTATTTTTATGCATATAAAAATCGGACAGTTTTTCAATTACAGCGTGAATGTCAATGAACGCAAACATACATCACTATGCGTAACGATCTCTCCCTTCACCTTACTGCTCTGTTGATGTACATACAAGGGCTTTCTCCTGGAGAAACCTAGCTGAGAAATTGGGTTTTGGCATGTACATGATGCTTAAGAAAACATGCTACTGTACAAAGGAGTATATATTTTTAACTCAGCATTGGGTATAACCACTTTCAAATCCAATTGCACATCATTCACTATTGTGAGCTGCAATTTTCCCTCGTAGGATGGCGAAAGCATGACATATAGTCCAGTTTTCATGAGTGGATGGAAGGAATGAGGAATACGTCATTCAAAATGCATAACCATGTAGCCCACAATACAGTAGGCCAGTTCTGATTGCAAAATATGCACCTGCTCTGTGGCTAATGTTAAATTCAAAATGATCCTTACTCCCTGAAGTCAAGCAGAAGAAATTTAGTGACAATGTGCAGATACTACTTGCGCATGTTTGGGTGAATTAAATTTGCAAGGGTAGTCTTACATGCTCTGATGTTCACTCTGATGGCTTATATAACTAAGTATGTTTCAAGACTCTTTTTATACTATATAGAAGTAATGGAAGTCAATGGCTGCCTGAAAGAAAGTTTACATTATTTTTACTTAGTTTGCTTTTGCTGCAGTCTGTATATAAGACATCATTTATCTCAATCATTGTTAGATGAGTGACAGATTGTCTCTCTGCAGTTCAGTATGATAGGTTGGTCAGTTTAATGCCTGAGAACAGAAAGTATAACAGTTCAGCATAGAGTTTAGGGTGAGATTAGCTTGGATTTTGTAGGTGATCACACCCTTCTGCTGCTGAAGAAATGCACTTCTTGTGAACAAAAGGAAATATATCAAAAAAGATAAAATCTCATTTTTAAAATTAAGTCTTAAATTCTTAATTTCTGGGCCTGATATTTGTAAAACTTAAATCAGGACTTTTAAGGACATACATACACCCAGTTTTGACTAAATCAATGTCATAATTACTGTTTTGTTAAAGATCCTGGACTGGATGGAAATAGAAAGAGGTTGTTTTCCAGGAGCAGCTAATAGCTTCTGAGAAAACCAAGGATACACAAACAGCAGGCTGATATATCACCTGCCTCTGAATTCATATTCAGTCTCATTAAGAAATGTTCCTTGCCAAGTTTTAAATGTTCTTAATGTTAGTTACAGGAAAAATCATCAATTGATGTTTAAAAAGCAACCATGTTATTGCTTTACACACACTCTGGGCCAAAAATAAGCACTTTGAAGTCTTGAGAAATGCATTAGGAGTTTAGTGTTTGTGTAAAGGGAAACTCATAAATACCTGCATCACTACAATCTGCTGTTAGACAAAGAGCTTACCTGCGCCACAAATGACTTTTACTCCATATGGCTCCTGTTCTATCTGCCGCCCGTCAGAATAATCACAAGAAATACAAAAACATCCTTTTACTTTGATATATCAGCAGCTTCAAAACACAGCTTTTCCTTGTTATTTAAAAAGTTCAGCAAACATCGGTGGTAAGCAGTGATCAGTGTAGTAGCAATTTAGGTGACGGCTGACCTTGACAGTTAGACCACTTCAGCTTTCACCTTTTTCTGCTGCTTCTCTAAACAGTCTGAGCAGTTTCTATGGTAATTCAGTCCCTCCCTCTGTCTCTCACTGTGTCATCCAATTCGTCTTCCCTGCTTCAGCTTTGTGTATGTGTGTGACTCCCTCTCTTCTCACCTGTTGAGCTGAGCTGGATGTTTTGCAGGCACTCTGAGAACACAGACAGATGAATGGATCCCACCAGTTCATGCACATTTATGTACATCTGACGCAGTTTGACTATTTTCAGTCCCTGTACACTAACAATGATCATCACTTATACACTCCCTGGTTTTCTTGGGGTGCCCAATAACAACCCCACACCCCCAACTTTCCACCCAATGTTTATGAGCATGAAGGTTCATTCTAGTAAAAAACTAGTTAGTGGTCCTTTAGTATATATTAGTTTGTCAAACTTTAACCTTTATCACAACTCAACATTAATTAACATCAGTGAAGTTTTCAGCTCGTAGCCCAGCTAACACACAATGAGAAAACGTATACATAATGTGTATATTCTAATATCCACATGAAGTGACAGGTGACGATTTATTCATCGACTGACTAATACAAACCCACCAACCAGCTCAATGTAAAGACTGCACTGTACCACTGACTGGCGTAACACTTTATTCATTTAAAGACACAATCTCTTACCAAATGTAAACAAAATGCTCCACCCACCAACAGAATTAAAAGCACAGTACTGGAGCATGCAATCAATCTCAAATTGATTGACCGTTTTTTAATACACAGATGAATACAAGATTAACAACAACTAAGTCTAAATGATTAATGATTGACTTCTTGACATTCCTTTGTAAATAAAACAAAGAGTTTAACAGGATAGCATTATTGTACATATACTAATCCAGATTAACATGTTTAATCCTGTTAATTCTCTTCCAGCTAACTTGGTTCTTGGAACACAGCTGTTTAATCTTGGATAACAGTCCACACTCAGGTTGAAAAAAAGGTAACATCTAGAGACCATGAGCAATACTCGTTTTTGATTGGCTGAGTTCTGATCATATGAGGAAACGTTGAGGCACTGTTGGTTGCAGTAATTAGGGATGAGCGAGTACACAAATATCTGTATCTGTTCAACCAACTAAATTATCTGTTTTCATAGCCGTACTCACAAAGGGTGGTGCTTAAAGCAAAAGTGGGTGGGATTAAGTGGAAGTTATTGATTTAAAATTTGCAACAAAATTTAAAACTTCTGATCATTCACTGTTGCTAATACAATACATTTAATGTTATTCTGTTAAAAAAATGAAATATATACTTCTCGCTAGAAATGTAATCAAAACGCATTTTTATGCAGAAACTAACTCAAAATATTGATTTTTTTCACTAAAAATGAGAGAAAATGTCCGCCATGTTTTTTGTTTCGGGATCTTGAAAGTCACGTGACAAAACAATATGAAAAGAATAGGCAGAAAAAATGTAAGTCATACAATTTAAGGGCCATCATTGTACCCCCTCTACGTTTTTGCACTTTGGACCAATGTAGCCAGGGTACGTTTTTATGAGACTGGGTTGCTAATGGCATTTGCAAGAATCCAATGAACAAAAGCAACCAATCATTATATTTATTAGTAAACTATTTACAGAACTGAACTACAGAGGAATGCTTTAGATTAAGAGAACTATTTACAGAATAAGTTTTTTTAATAAAAGTTGCTACATTTATAAGTATGCATATTGACACATTTTACTCTTGATACTTGTAAAAAGTATGATCTCTGTACCGGCTACTTGCTCAACATCAATAACAACATTAAAGAGTATATCTTTTGGTTAGGTAAAGACTGGTTCAATTAGAACAATGTCAACACTGACCACTAATGAGACAGGAATTAGGACAGATATCTGTCTCAAGAACACAAACGTGGAGTGTCCACTCACTGCTATTAGAGCCCGACCCACTTGCATTAGGACCCTTAGAAAAGACTTGACTTGAAATTCATGCCACTTGGTCCAAAACATTGGTACCTTTGTGTGCTGTAAATTCTAAAGCTGGTGTGCAGGGAATTGGCTGTCTCTAATAAATGCCAGGTAAATTTAGCGTCAATAGCTTCTACTTTTCCATTTTTTAAGCTGCTGTGAATGAAACTTAACATACCCAAAGATGTCTTACACCAACAGCTTAATAGGAGTGAGCTGTCGAAAGGCTTTTATTATCAAACACGCAGAAAGTGTGTTTTACTGACAGCAAACTGAAAAAGAAGAATAGAATTTTTTTAAAAGGTGCAGTAGGTATTATTCTTATTCTTTTGTCATATTTGCTGAAGCTTTCATTATATCCTATATCCCATAAGTACATGAGACAGGTTCCTCTGGCTCCATTTAGTGCTCCTAATGGCATTTGCAAGAATCCAAAATGGAAGTGGGCTGTGGAAATACATTAGATTGAATTTATGAAGATAAAAAGTAAACATTCTTTTTGTAGTGTTTGTTAAATGAACAATATCAAAAATGTGTGCCAAGACTTAATAAAAATCAAATTGATTGAATCTAAAGATAAAAAATATTTTCCCTTACATATACAAAAAAAAGAAAAAGCACAAAGATCAGAGAACATGACTATACTAAACAGTAGAAAAAAGACAGATTGTTCCATCGGCAGAATTAGCAGCTTCCTAACAGGGTCCCTTTTACATCGCATATGAAGACTTTAGAAGAGATTCTAAACAAAACATGTGTGGCAACATGAGCATTGCAGGGTTGACAAAAGATAACCCTCAATTTACAGATGGGCATCTCAGTCTGTACATTTTGGCCCTTTAAAAGACTTAATATTGTCCTCACGTGACATGCGAGGTTAAAAGCACTGATGATGTCCTTTACCAAGACAAAGTTTCCTTTATAAATACACAACACAGATAACAACTAAAATAAAAATAAAAATCCTCTGCAACTGAGTGTCCAAGTCCTTTTAGGGAGCGACACTCTTCACAGTGATTGGCTGGAACATACTGACAGCAGGAGGGACTGACTGAGATGTTTGCTGAGGCCGCTGTGGCACTGTTTGGTTAAAAAACAACAACGTTAAAATGTTTGTATGACATAACCCCCTCCTGGCTGCTCCGACAGGTGAACCTTGGCTGAGAGTGATGGGCAGGTTCACAGTGAGGTCAGATCCTGGACCTCCAGCAGCATGGCGTCCTGCTTCGTTCTCAGCTGGTCTCGGACCTGCAGGCGACCCACCAGCTCTGAGCTCAGGTCTGATGTGAATGGATGAAAAATAAGTTTTAAATTTAGAATTACTGCCTCATGGTTGTATGCCTAGCCAGCCAGTCAAATAGCAGTTTACATCAATGTTTGTTCAGACTCATAATTTATGTGGTGAATTTTTTTGTAATTTTGTAAATGTAAGTCACTATATTGTAAATATGTATCAAAAAAATTTATATATCACACACACACACACTTGATAACTATGTAAAGACGGATTCTTATATAGTATAGCTATATTAAATGCGGTGCTTTTGTTTTCTCCTGGCATTTTAGACCTAAAATAAAATCTACCTAAACCTACAGGACAGATGGACATACTGACAGACATACTGAAAACGGGAATGCCTGCGGCCAATGGTGTCACCGACGAGGAAGATTACAAAAGTTTTTTCATTATGTTCAGAGTTGCAGTTAAATTAATCAAGTTAAAATGTGTTTTTAACCCATATGTCTGATACTATATATGACCTATATACCCAACAAGTTTTATTTTCTAATTTTCCTAATGGTATTACAATGTTTGTCATCTCCTGATCCTGCACTCATGTAAGGCGTATACTAATTTTGCTCTCTCTTATAAGTGTTTCTGGACACACACACACACACACACACACACACACACACACACACACACACACACACACACACACAGGTACACACACACACACACACACACACACACACACACACACACACACACACACACACACACACAAGCCTCCTTTACACACACCTCGCCTGCTGTTGTTAAAACGGAAGGTGAAAGGCGAAAGACTGGTGCAGGTGAAGAAAATGACTTCATAAAAGTTACTGCTGAAAAAATTCAATACATTAAAACAGGGAGAGAGAGAGAAACAGAGAGAGGCTGGGTACCGGAGAGAGAGACCAGAATAGGTGTGTGTGTGTGTGTGTGTGTGTGTGTGTGTGTGTGAAAAGAGTAAAGTGGAAGAAATATTCTGAATATAACATACACTCAAACTGAACAACAACTTTTGGAAGCTGTAAACACTAATCAATATTCATGACAAGTCCCTTCCTTGCTGCCTGGTTTTACTGTAAACACAAACAGCACTCCGCTTCAACAACAACAACAACAACAACAATAATAATAATAATAACAACAACAACACAGTGTAATTACTGTGAGCAGGTGGGTACCTTGTATGGCCTTGCTGAGAGACGTGGAAAGGGTGTTCAGGTCCTTAATACAAAAGTTTTGTAAATCACTGCGCTCCAAATGTCTTCTCTGGACTACATGATCACTACAGACTGCAGTCTGAGAGGAGAGGAGAGGAGGAGAGGAGGAGAATTGTGATAAACTGTATTTGGGAGTAAAACAAAATTCCCATCCACAGGGTTCAATGTGGAACTCTCACCAGAGTTTTGTGGTCTGTTCTCAGTCGGTCTCGCAGGTTCCTCAGAGTGTTCCTGAAGCCTCTGGATTTAGATTTCTCTGGCTTGGCAGGAGGTTGAGGATTGTTATGGACCTGAACAGTCCCTCTCTTCATCACCAGGGATGGACAGCAAAGAAGAAAATTAAGATTTTACTGCTGCAATCCTTTAGTTACACCAGACACAACTATGTTTTAGCTTCTCTCATCTAAACTGTAGCATTCTGTCAGGAACTTGTGTTAGTTGTATTTACTTGTGTGTTGCTGCTCTCCTTCTCTCCCTCCTCCTCTTCTTCCTCACTTTCGCTGTTGTTGATGAAACAGAGCTGGAGATTCATCTGTGTCTGCAGGCTGGAGGATACGGACATAGTCAGACAGACTCCATGTAGTGGCATTATACTAGGACCTGTCTGACTGATGGAAGGGTGTGCGGTGGTAAATGGTAAATGAACCTGTACTTGTATAGCGCCTTTCTAGTCTTCCGACCACTCACAGCGCTTTTACACCTACGTGCCACATTCACCCTTTCACACACATTCACTCAGTGATGGCAAAGTCCATCGAACAGAAACTAAGTCATTCACTTGTATAGCGCCTTTCTAGTCTTCCAACCACTCAAAGCGCTTTTACACTACGTGCCACACATTTCTAGTGTTCCAACAACTCACAGCGTTTTACACTACGTGCCACATTCACCCTTTCACACATCAGTGATGGCAAAGTCCATCAAACAGAAACTAACTCATTCATACACATTCACACACCGATGCTAGGCAAAGTCCATCGAACAGAAACTAACACATTCACACACATTCACACACCGATGCTATGCATCAGGAGCAATTTGGGGTTCAGTATCTTGCTCAAGGATACTTCGACACGTGTGGGGAGGAGCCGGGGATCGAACCAACAACCTTCCAATTAGTGGTTGACCCTACGCTCTGCCTGTGGATATATTTTAAGGGCTACCTTCAAACCCAGTGCCTCTTTACTTATATCATGAAAATCAGCCTAACAAATTTTGGAAATCCACAAGTTTGGTTCATCCTTGATGGCGGCTGTGGCTCAGAGGCAGAGCGGGTCACTAATCGTAAAGTTGTTGGTTCGATCCCCAATCATCCAACACTTTCATATTGTGGGGCTTTATGTAAACTGCAGGGACTGCCACCAATCTACAACAGGACTACAACAGTCTGTTAGTCCTGTGGTTCCTGTGTGTGTGTGCGTGTACGTACCGGGAGGTGAGAGCCAGCACGTGGCTGTTGCAGGCGTCGTCTATGTCTTCCCAGCTCTCGGCTCTCCTCTCCCTGTCCTCCATCCAGCTCACTGGAGCTCTGCCTCGCTCCAGAGAGACTCCGCTCTGAAACACACAGCAGGCATGTTTA
>JAGRRF010012759.1:21373494-21390540 GCA_019097615.1 Morone chrysops | reverse complement strand
CCTACCGACTCTTCCGTTACATTTCTGCCCGAAAAACAGCGTCTGTCACCGGCAAAAAACTCACAGAGTGTTTGTGATTCAAAAATCACCGCGACCGTCAGCCCTCCGGACCGAGACATCAGTTTACTTTCACTTTCCAGGATGTTTGGGCTCTGCAGTGATTGGCTCTGGTGGCTATCGTTCTGTCACTACAGCTAAAATATCAGTAGCATATAGCAACAATTTATGTTCCTGTCCCCCACCCCCTCTACTCCCTTAATTCTCCCACTGTTCCTGATAATAACAGCCAGTGTTTCTAGACAAATTATAAACAATAGAGTACTCAAAGAGCAGCCTTGGCGAGTACCTCTAGACAGGCTGAAAAAGGGTGATATAACTCCAATGGTAATTACTGCTGCTTTTGGTTCTTTAAATAATGTCTTTACCCATTGAGAGAAAGAGGGACCAAACCCAAAGTGTGACAAAGCAGAAAAGAGAAAGCTCTATTCCACCTCATCAAAGGCATTTTCGGCATCTAGGGAAATAGCAGTCAGTATTTTAAAGTCCAGATTAAGCAGGCTAATAGGTCTAAAATTAGATGGGTCTGTTATTTCTCTGTCTTTCTTTGTAATCACTCTCATTACTCTAACTTCCTTGCGTGATCAGGGTTAAGCTTAGGCATAATAATGTTAGAGAAGAATTCATTTATTTGGTTGCCATCGCAGATATATATAGTTTCTTGTAATATTGTTGAAATGTCTCATTTATAACTTTTGTTGAGGTTTACTAATTTATCTTCCTGTTTGATGGCTGAAATTATATTTGAGGAGTCTCTTTCTTTCACTTGTCTAGCTAATATTTTTCCCCACCTTCATAAAAATGTGTTTTTAATCTGTATAAGGAGTATTCTACTTTTTGTTAAAGATTTCATGCAGCTGAAACTTAAGCTTACAGAGTTCCTGGTATTGTGGTTCTCATTTTCCTTTAATTTAATTTCACTTTCTAATTCCTTGATTCTGTTTAGGCTCTCTTTTTTCTTTTGAGCCGAGCAAGCTATTAATTTCCCTCTTATATATGCTTTAGAGGTCTCCCAAACTGTTGCAATTTCCTTAATACTGCCAATTGGAAAGTAGAGGATCCCTAATCAGCTGCCATCTTGTTCGCCGTACCCACGTGACTCCTAAATATTGTTTTTTTCATTGGTGTCACTGCTATTTGCTTCTGTACTTTCTTTAATGCCTGTTGACCTTTTTTAGCTAAGCTTAGTGTAGTTTTCTGTTGAGAAGACACAGCGTCATATTGTTACTGATAAATAACTAATGATAGTTAGAGCCACGCCACTGGGTTGGTCTCAATGTGATATAAAAGGTAGAATATCGACACCCAAAACTCATCACATAAATCCTCAAACACAACACTTCAGTTCCTCAGAAGCTGTTCAAAGAGAATTTCTATCTGCTGATCTCTTTGATTAGTTTCTTATTTTTTTTTAAGAAATAATTTCTGGCTTCTAATGCCTTTATTTTGATAGGAGAGATGAAAATAGAGAGGAAAATGCGGAGAGGGAAAGGGGGTTGACAAGCAGCAAAGGGCCAAAGGTTGGAAGTGAACCTGGGCCACTGCAATAAGGACTCAGCAGGGGCGTGCAACCAGGTGAGCTACCGTGCATACTGTACTGTTGATATATCTTTTTAGGAGTTCTTTTTCACCAACAGTATTCACAATTTATCCTTAGGCTAAAAGTAAGACAATTCCAAAAAGTAAGTCAAAACTCTAGAGGAGTTACTATGAGCTGCTCACAGTTTGTAACGTGCTTCATTGCCTCAGTGTTTTGTAAAGTGTACATACACTTCTACAAGCATATTTTAATGGTGGTTGAGATTATAAGAATGAAGAATGACCCCATCAAAGGATAAGGATTAGTTCAGTCAGTCACCTACTGCAGTGTATATGAAATTTGTGACACAATTTATAAAACATTTATTAATAAGATTAATCAATGTCAATCTTATTTTAATTCAATTCAATTACAGTTTTGATGTCATCCGATATCATTTAATCTGGGCTACCATAGAAACGCGGGGGTTCAACATGGCTTAAAAACCAAAGGGTTCCAGCTGAGGACTAAACATCACACTCCCCTCTCCCAGACTGTGAACTGACCTTTGCCTTCTTCTCTTTCTTCTCCTCTTCTTGCTTCTCCAGCTCAGCAATGCGCAGACTCAGCGCCTCCCAGTGCATGATGGGAAGGCCCAGATTGTCCTCACCGTAGCCTTCCTGCCACACCAGCGCCGCACCCTCTGAACCTTCATCATCCTCTTCTTCGTTGTCGGCGTCATCTTCGCTCCTCCTGCCATCTTCTGCCTCGTTACTCTCCTTCTCCTCTCGTTGCTGCCTCTGTCTCTCCTTCTCTCCCTCCATCTCTACAGGGTCGGAAGCAGCAGGACACGGGGTAAAACCTTATGTATAGAACATGTAAAATGTTGTAATTATATCAAATAAAAAATGACTTAATAGCCCCCGTTTGTGTATTACTATTTCCAATGCAGGCAGCTAGACATTATTTTAATGAAAAAATAAAATAACAGAAAGTAAAATCAATATAGATATAGATAGATATGCAGTGTTGGGGAAGCTACACTGAAAGCATATCTTTGTAATTTACCAATGACTTCATACTGAAGATGCTGAACTACAGCAAAGCTTCGCTAGGGAAAAATCTGGTTTGGTTAACAAAAGTTATTTAGGCTATGTTCACACTGCAAGCCTCAGCGCTCAATTCTGACTAATTGCTCAGATCAGACCTTTTTTTTTTGGCTGTTCACATTATTTTATTTAATGTGGCCAATATCAGATTCCAGTGTGAACAGGTCACTATGACCTGCATGACAAATGGCGATAGAAATCCTTGTTGTTACTGTAGGAGAGATAGTTACTTTCATCCTGACCATGACTCCTGTTGCAGTTCGACCTGATTTGACTCCATACTGAAAAACTCAAACTAAATTCAGGATGTGTTAAAAATCATTTGTCAAATGATATGACACATAAACCAATAAACACAACTCATCATTCAAATAAAAAATTACAGCTTGCGTGAATTTACTTATCGTTGTCCAAGACAGCTTTCCGGGTAAAACTAGGCAGTAGCTCAGTCTGCAGGGACTTGGCTTATGGAGTTTGAGTGTGGACTAGAAGCTGCTAGTTCACCTCCTGTGCACTGCTAAGATGCTCTTGAGCAAGGCATCAAACCCCTAAATGCCCCCGGAGTGGCGTTACATGGCACCCCACCCCTCTACACATTTGTATGCCTATAAGCCCTGTGTGATGATGATTGTATTTCAGGCGTATGTGTGTGTAAACAAAGAGTGAAACAATTATTTCCCCATTTGGATTAATAAACTATATCTTCTTCTGTGAGAGAATGACATATCCACGCCATTTTTTGCCTTTTTGTTAAATGTTGCGTGCTGTACGTACTCATAGAGTTTGGCATAATAGACTCATATGGGCTCTCATGATTACTTTCGTACTGGCTCTCCCCTTTATACTGTTTAGTAGTTTTGGCACTGGTGATGCATACCTATACTTACTACATTCCATTGCTGGCAATATACCGCCCCTAACCCTAACCCTAACCCACATTGGAACACTATCCAGCCCTACATATACCAGTTAAAGAATAAATAAAGAAATAACCAAATGCTACAAAGAGAGACCGAAAACTTTTCACTTCTCTCTGTTGGTGGTGGTTGTGGGACTCCTGCCCTCAGTACTTTTGAAATCCTCGCTACGGCCCTGTGTAAACTCTGAGCAGAGCAGCGTGTTTTCAAACTTTCTACCTGGAATATTTGGCGGAAGTGTCAAACACATACACAGTCTATCTCACCAAGCTGTTATTAGTGGTTCAAAATGTGACTTACCGCTTTATCAAAAGTATCCGCACAGCTCTTGTTGTCAGAGAAGTAGCGCAGAGTTTTGCCACATAGCCCGGTTAACTCAGCTCCTTCCTCAGCTCCTCCTCGTTATCTTCCCCCTTCCCTGCCTTCCCATCAGGAGTTTCACTCCCTCAAACGGACAAACGAAGCGGAGAAACCGTCTGCAAGAGCCGTTACAATCTCATTCGTCTCAGTCTGCACTCTTACTTACACCGTGTCTCTGCGGCCCTTTTACCACATATACACTCACTGTCGGTCCAAACCCACGAACAAAAGACTCGAACTTGAGGAATTTCACACGGAGGAACAAGTTGGCAAAGAAGAAAACAACTTCCTGTCGCTGCCTTCAAAATAAAGGTCTTCTTGATAGCCAGGGTTGGGAGGGTCAGATACAATTACAAAAAAAAAAAGATTTGCTGAAACTTTCACTTTATCCTGAAAGTAGTACATGATACAGATAATCTGTGAATGAATCAGGTTCCTCTTGCTCCTCCTAGTGCTCCTAATGATATTTGCAAGAATCCAGGGGGCCTGGATGTAAACAACCAATCAGAGCTGGGAAAGATACTTGATTGTTGTCTCATGTCAACAACAATCAGCTATCTTTAATCCACCGACCCACATCATCTCCTCATCTTTCTTGCTCAGCAAATATGACAAAAAGCTATTTTTATAAAAATACCTACCTCAGTTTTGAGTCAGCCATCACAGTGCTGGGTATTTTGTCCTGCTCCACTGTGTAAAAATAACACTATGTGCCACATTCACTCAGTGATGGCAAAGCCCATCGAACAGAAACTAACTCATTCACCAATGCACAGCATCGGGAGCAATTTGGGGTTCAGTATCTTGCTTAAGGATATTTCAACATCTGACAGGAGGAACTGGGGATCGAACCAACAACCTTCCAATTAGGGAACGACCTGCTCTGCCTTTGCACCACACCCGCCAGTCCCTCCAAGAAGTTGCAATCGCAGCAATTAATTCAACCAGTTCCTGTGAGTTCTGCACAACCATGCAATTTTGTCCAGTTGCAGCAACTTTTCTGCAACTCTGACCAATCATTGTAGTTTCCCATGAGTTTCAATAATTGTAGTAGTCCCATGCGCAAAATGTTGAACTATATGTTACCTAATATACAAACATAACTACTATTTACTAACTGAGATTTTATTCTCACTAGAACAAGTTGCCTTTGATTTTTAAATAATTATACAACAAACATTTTCACTTTGTCCTGCAAATTCAGAGCACAAGTACCTAACAACAACAAAAAAGAAAGCTGCAAGCAGTGATGAACGGGCACTCGCACTCCACGCATCTAGGGGTGTGCTGCAGCCGTGTCATGTGCCAACGTAACCCATGCAGACCACAACATGAAATCACTATCACTATATCACTCTCAAACATATGAAGTTTCATTGAGATCGGATCATGTACACTGAAGGTATGACAACTTCCGTTTTGATGGCGAATTTCCGTACATGTTGGTCATATGTGTCTTGGGGGCTGATTCTGGGGGGGTGGTGTGGCTAAGCCATTTTGCAATGCCCATCTACGGGACCAAGACAATACGTTAGCCTTCGCCACAACTACATTTTGTGCAAAGTTTAATGAGTTTTCGGGCATGTTTAGCCCCCCAGAAAGTGTTCAAATGTTACGAGAAAAGCTGATTTTCGCTGCGTTGCCATGGCAACATGATTCCACGCAAATTCTTAAGGTTCATAAGATGTCATCTGCATCGTCCTAAGGGACTTCTGACGGAATTTCAGCTGGATCTGGTCTATCTGCTGGAAGATATACATAAAAGTATAAAAATGACATTTCCTTTTACCACTAGGTGACGCTCTCACATAGATGTGTTCAGGGTGGGACTTTTATCAGACAAGTGAAGTTTGGAGCCGATTGGACAATGCACACTCACAAAAAATGTGATGCCACGTCACACCATGGACACTCCCTTTAACAAAAACTCACCACAATCATGAAATATCATCAACAACATGTTTTGCATTTCCTGACTAAGTTTTAGCTAGATCTGATCATCCTGCTAGGATTATAACTTGGAAGTATAAAAAAAATGACATTTCCTTTCACCACTAGGTGGCACTGTCACTATTACTGAATATTATCACATAGATGTGTTCAGGGTGGGACTCTTATCACCTAGTGAAGTTTCATTGAGATCGGATCATGTACAATATTTTATTCATATGATGGTATGATTTTTATACTATGACAGTTTTCATGAAATTTATTTATTCGCAATATATCACCTTGCTCTCAGTATCGCAATATGTAGCAATATACTGAATCATAACCCCTGTATCGTGATATGTATCGTATTGCCAGATTCTTGCCAATACACAGCCCTAGTCAAAAATCCCAACGTGCATTGCAACTGCTGTGAAATCATTGATTTTTAAGCTGCAACAATCCTGAAAAAATCCTGCAAGATCCCCAAGGGACTGAAATAATCAGATCCTGCATAGCATTATGACTGACAGCAGGTCAGAAAGTTGGAACAGATTTGTTACAGCTGACAGTAGCACATATGTCTAATTCGATTATAGTTGCATTGTATTTGAAATATATGTTTTTATGATAACCAATGCAATTAATGTGCTATATAGATCTTGAAAGGGGAATGGGGTTAATCCAAGAGGCAACCTGCATACCTTTTATATAATTCACCTGTTTAAATTATATTAAGGTTTGATGTTATGCATAATTAAGGGCGTGGTTGCTTTGAATGACAGGTGGTTGCCATCACAAGAGATTGTTGTCAGTAACCAGACTTCATTCAGCCCCCCTGAGCTCCACCCACACTCCACCTCTTTGCTCATATTTGGATTACTCGGAGCCAGCAGAGTCGGCACACTGAACCTCCCAACGGCTCTTCAGAAACCTAACTATATCAGTTTTTATTTATACAGTCTATGGGTCAGTCTGATGTTATGCCATTGTGTCACACAAACAAAAACAACAACCATGCTAACAACAAGAATGGCTTTCAACACAAAAAAATTATTAATAATTACGAAAGACATTCTGTGTTATTTGATTTGTTAAACTGTAAATGCTGAATCTGAATATGCAAAACTGCTAATTCTATTTACATTGAAAATGTTTAGAGAGAAAAAAGAATATTTGTGGAATGGAATATAATATGCATAGTTTTGGGTCATGTATAATCACCTGAAAATAAAAATCCTTTGTTTTTACTGAGTCCTCTTTTGCCATGTTGAACCACCATTTTACAGCCCAGAATGGACAAACCAAGCAGTGGTAGTACTACTAAAATACTGTACTTTAGCACAATTGTGAAGTATTTGTACTTTAGTGTTGTCATTGCATTCACTTTATACTTCTACTACTATTCTACAGGAGAAAATGTTGTACTTTTTACTCTTTACTCTGTAGTAAAATTTGCAATTACTAGTAGCTTTGTAGATTAAGGTTTTACATACACATACACACTTGATCGTCTTATAAAATTCTTCTCTGCAGGTTGTCTGTGGGATCTCAAAAAGTCTAAAATCTAAAATGTAGACCTTAAAATGTCTTAAATATGATTTTGACAAGCCTTAATATTTATATTGGTGTAACAACTACAAAACAAAACTAACACAGAACCAATACTTAACAAATGGCAGTGAGCAGAATTTGTGTTCAGCTGCTAGGTACGCAGAAAAGACACTAGGTGACAGCATAAAACCATTATCAGTGAGTCCCTCAGGCTCTTCAAAACCAGTTCATTATGACAAAAATAAAAATAGTCATGTAGTTTTGTGTCATGTGTGATTTTCTTCCATTTACTTTTTTGTTTTTATAATGGGTATGAGCATCCACAGTGAAGCACAGTGAGGATCATCATATCAAGTCAGACTCTATTATTAGCAGTCAGTGAGACCTAGTATTTTAAGTAGATAAAATGTATAATTTCAGATATTCAGTTCATTTGCATTTAATGTAATTAAAATTAGTTTTTATTGTAAGAAGATGACCACATTTCAAACAATGATTACAATTCAATGATAAACATATACAGTATAATGGTGCACTCTAAAAGATCATTCAGTGGACCTATTGTCACCACTTAAATAAATGCATGTTTACAAAATAAAACTTAAAATGTATTGATTTAGATAAATATTGAAGAGTCGTGTTTACATAAATAATGTGGAAAAACTAGTTGGAAGTTAATTTTTATGAGTAGCCTTATTAACTTCTAACTAATCCTCTTTGATTGTAAAGGGAAAAGCTTATTTCCCTAACTCAATGTAGTACATTTGTTGAATTTTGAGCATGTTATTTGAGTTTTATATGAGTTTTCCTGATATTTATTTTAGAAAGGTGGAATTAGAAATTTCCAAATTTTTATTTTTCATACATTTTAAAATGTGTCCATAATATCATTACATTGTATGTGTTAATTTCAGTTCTTTAACACATTATTTTAAAAATGTATATAAATGAATGCGTTAAATTTGACCGCACTTGACACCTGGGGTGGCCAGGCAATTTTTAGGCTTACCACCTCTTTAGATCTGCCACTGTATATAAATGTATACATTTTCCATAATACATGAGCTTTACATAAAAATGGAGCCTTTCAACCTTGATTCAAAGGGTAAAAATCTTGCACCATGAACCTTGGAGTGTTTGTATCGTGGTCTGGATCCAACAGTTGACGGTGCATGCTGAGACTCAATAAAAGTTTGAGGTGGAGAGAAGCAGCAGGATGTCTTTATTTCTGTTGCTATAGCTTAACCAAGTCAGCATTCATGATACACAGAGACATACTGGGAAGCTACAGAAGCCTTTAACACTTACAGTACCAGTGACTGGAACAAACAACGATGAGGCAGAGGACTGAAACAAAGTCAAACAAACAGAAAATACAAGAAAAAATACATATGGCACTCATTTCAGTTCATACTAAAGAATAATATTGCTTTTAAAACACAACCTCTATCCATCATCATTGTTGTTTTATCACGTTATATTTTCACTGCATTTAAATATCAAATATATTCCTTTACTGACGTTATTGCTAACATTAAACGTACCTAACATTAGAGATATATCACTTGATAATAGTTTTGTTCAAAAGTACAAATTTTACAGAAAATAACAGTCCAAGTTTGGTAGGATATACTGGGGATGGGTCGACTTCAGGACATGCATAAGGATCTAATAGGAGGGCAAAGGAAGGAGCTGGAGGAGCTGTCACTCACACAGCCAGTCACACATGCATTCTTCACTGGTATTTTAGACATCAGGTACAATCCTTTATTCATATTTAGTTCTTTTTAAAGCTAGACTACACTACTCCGGTCCATAAATAGGAGCTTCACATGCCGACGGAGACACTTCGCCATTTTTATTTGAACACTGGGAGGGAGCTGAAATCAGCGCTCCAAATGGCTGACAGTCGTCCCAGCGAAGAGGTTGACAGACAGGTACAGTGGTTAGGTTACACACACACACTCCCACACATAATACTACACACTCAGATGGAGTGAGATGGCAGCCAAGGTAAAGAGTCCTGTTCTGCAAATGTGATTTTTTTAAAGAGGCAACAGTCCTGAAAGATTATTTATCTAGAATGCACTAGTGTTATTAATTCATTATCGTTAAAGTATCCATGTATGTGGACATAATACAAATAGTTTGCTTGGATCAGTGTGTCTGAGATTGTTTTTTTTTAATTCCTTAAAAAGTAATCCCCTGCTTTTACCTAATTAGAAATTCCAAAATCTATGAATATGAACGATGTCTCCTACTTCACTGTAAAGTACATTTTCAGTGTATGTGCACTGGTGGCTTCAAGTTTGTACATCACAATAGTAGAAGTTGCATACTGGACCAGGTTGGACTTCCAAACTATTTGTGATGTCACAAATCATGCTTGTAGGCCTTGTCTTCTCAAATTTGTAAGAAGAATCTTACGATTTATAATGAGACCAGAGAAACTTTCCACTTTCACAGATCAATGTAAAAACATCCTTCTAGTGTCAAACTCTGCACATACATCATTCAAACATCCCACTGTAGCACAATATTTTTTTTAGTGCCTACAACATATGGATAACTTTAGCACACACTGTATTGATCTTGTTCCCAAAACTTGTGAAGTGAATAATCTTGTTCCCACAAAACAACACAACATATGGAACTTTTGCGCAATTATTATCTTGTGGATATAAGGTCCATATGTATTGCAGACCAGCTAATAACTTCTGAGACTCACTATCTTTATAACTTATGCGTAAAACATATGGATTGAACAAGATATGAACTTGTACACAGTATATTTGTCTGCACTGAGTAATTATCTAGTGCACGTAAGATATCATCTTTCAGGACTTTCAGGGCTTTGTAGTAGAATCAAAATCAGCATCAGTACAGTAATAGGCCACTTGGGGCCCTGAAATTAGTGAGTTTGCTTAACTTTTGGCACAATGTAGGTATTTTCCGTACAGTTTTATATCTGCAAATGTTAGTGAATGCTGTTGAATAAAAGTTTTCACTGTAAATTCAAAACAAAAATAAATAAGTTGACAAAAAGGTTGTCTATATAAATAAAATATATAAATAATAAATCTTTATGTGTAAAGTATAGGACCTTTAACCCAAGGGTCTCCAACTACATTTGCCCAAGGGCCAGAATTATTCTGAGCAGACACTGTGGGGGCTGAACTTAAAAATTAATTTTTTAATATATTTTCTAAATGTTTTTTCTAACCAACCTGCAGCTCATTGGGCGGCTCCTACTTATTTATTTACTCCCTACAGTATTTTAAACTGATCTGCTGTTAAAGAAAGCCAAAAATCCGTGTCAAGCTTAGTGACAAAAATATTGCATTTCCTGTGACAGCTACCTAATACTAATACTATTACTAATACTTACTAATACTAATACTTTACCTAATACTGTAAATATATACATTTTGAAATATGTGGCAGGGTTTGCCAGTTGAATAACCCTGCTTTAGCTGTCTGTTGGTTTGTTGTGATACTACTTAAGCCACTAACTAGTGTTATCTTCCGAAAACCACTTAACAATCAAACTATGTAACCATGTGTACATTTATTTTGAGGTGATATCCTGGGTGGGGCCCCATAAAAGCCTAATTCGGCCCTGAAACCTATATCTAAGGACAATATCATAGTATATTATTAAATAAGCTGGTAATTAGTGTATCTCTAGCAACTTTTTATTACATCAGAATAATTTGTTACGTTACACTGGAGCTCTCTCTCTCACTCACACACACACACACACACACACACACACACACACACAGTGTTTATAACGACTACTTATGTAATGATGTATTTCTCTGACTGTCTTTTCATATTTCCATCACATCTCCACCTCTCCTTCTGCCTTTTCATCTCTCATCCCCTCTCTCCTCCTCCCCTGCTACTTTCTCCTTGCCTCATTGCTCTACCTTTCCACCTTATTTTCCATCCATCCATCCATCCATCCATCCATCCATCCATCAATCCATCGTGTCCTGTTGGCTGGCAGGCCAAGGGCTGAGCCAGCACTCTGTCACATTATCCTGCCGCTAAGTGAATTACTTTGCTTCCATTAGACTAACAAGAAAGCAGGAGGACGGAGAGAGAGAGAGATGGGGGAGGGGGCAGAGGATGATAAGCGTGAGGCGGAGGGGGGAGGAAGGGGAAGAGTGATGCAGCTGAGAGATGGATGAGGAAGGGAAGAGAGATGAGGGAGATGATGAAGAGAAGTTAGATGAGGTGGAAGGAGGAAGAGAAATGAGAGGGAGGTAGAGTAGTCTGACATAAGAGTAAGTGAAAGAAGGGAGAGGAGGGAGTGAGAGAGTAGGATAGACAGGACGGTGGGTGGAGGCTGATTAGAGATGAAGATAAAAATGACAGCCGGAGTGGAGAGGAAGATAGGAAGCTGGGCTAGGGGCCGGACAACGGGGCTGTGATGGAAGAAAAAGGAACGGATACAGAAGTAGGAGAGGACATGGGAGATGGAAGGGAGATGGGAGGATTACTTAGATATGAGGGAAGGCAGTTGGTGGAAAAATAGAAAGAAGGAAAAGAAAGGAACAGGGAGAGGGGAACTGTAAGGAATAAAAATGAGGCGAAGTGGAAGGATAAGAAGAGTGAAAAGAAGTGAAACGATGACAGGACAGAGAGATAATGCAGTGAGGACTGGAATGAACAGAGAGGGAAGGGTGTCACAGAAATACATCACAGCTGTGCATGCAACCAGCACACAGACGCACACGCACACACAGACACACACACAAACACACACAAATGTACAGACATAGACATTGATAATGTTGATGTTTCGTGTTTGCTAGAACAGTCAATATGGGGTTTTGAAGGACAAAGTTGCTCCCACTGGCAACTCAATCACTGCAATGTAAGAATATGTCAAAATGTAATACAAATATATACTAATACTTTGACCAATATGTTTATATATCTTTCTCAGTTCTGGTTGTTTTTGTTCAGCCGTGTATGATTCTTGTAAATGCTATTAGGAGCATCAGGAGGAGCCAGAGGAACCATATTTTTTCACAGATTATCTGTCTCATGTTCTACTGTCAGGATGTAGTGAATGTTTCAGCAGAGTGGCAGATCAGAGTCAAAGTATCTTAATTTCAAATTAATTAATCAGCAATCACTAAAAAATAACAATAGTGACAGAGAAATGCTGAATAGCAGGTCAGATAATCTGTTTATCCCTAGTATATACTATTATACAGTAGGGTACAGTAGCACAAAGGTGGATATTATTATATTATAATGGGTGTATTGAAATGTATTGATTTATTACTTCCACTGAAATGCACCAAGATAAGACATTTTTAAAATCCTACATATTGTGGCCTTAAAGTGAGACCATGTAACTTTTAATAACATAATTATCCTCTTACACCCTTGCTCAATTGAACACAATCTGCTGCTACAATCTTTCTTGGTCTGCCATGACCATAAGCTTATCATAGCTAATGTTAGCACATTTAAGATGAATATCAATATTGATATATACAAATATTGATTGTTTCTCAAACTTTTTACAGCACATACCACCTCAGGAAATATCCAAGTGCTACCATTATGACCGAGGTTAAAATACAGCAGGGTAGGCCCAGTCTATTCAGCTATTCAGACAGTACATGCAGGAGGCAGGTTTATTCTTAAAAGAGATTATTTATTGTTGACTGTTGTTAGCCATGCTTTGCAAAGCATAAATGTGACTATGTAGCAGGCTGATACAAACTATTACAGGAAATGCAAAACTTATATTAAAATTACATTTTCGCAATCTCATACTATAAGTATTTTAATTTAAAATGTTGTAGTATTTGGACAGCATCATATGTTACATTTATTCAATTAATTTACGTCATTGTAAATATTATGTTACACTAGAGGGAGCTTGTACAATATTTTAAGAACCAGTACATTAGTCATCGATTAAGTCCCTATTGAAGCAAAACTACCAAAACCAAAAGAATCTCAAATGTGACAATTTGCTTTTCTTAAAGCAAATTTTATATTTTGTAGTTTTGGACTGGTAATCCATAAACACCTTGTACTCTAGGATTCTGTGATAGGTATTTCACTGTTTTCTAATGTTATATGAACTAAATAATCAATCAATGTATCATTTAAATAATCTGCAGTTTATTTGATAATTAAAATAATTGCTAGCTGCTAGTGCCCTACTTAAGAGGCACTGCCATTCACTGACTTTATGACACTTCTCAGTTGTACTACTGTTGAAAATGTACCATTGTCTTGTGGTTACACAAGTTACACAGCATCACTTTAACTTGGGGGTGGCGCTGTTTCTGACTTAATTTTACCTTCATGTACGATGCTAAGATATATGATCTCAGTTGTGTAGTGTATTCTACACATCTTTTTAACAGTATCAGTAGATATTTTTTTCAAGCTGATTTTATTTTGCAATGTAATCTAAATTAGGCACCAATCAGTTGGGCTGATGGAAGGATCTAACTTACAAACCACAAAGGAAAATCTAGGTATTCTAATGTTTACACGGAGCATTTTCACAAAAAAACCCAATTTGGATTTGGCTTTACCACATGAGAAACACACGGGGCAAAGTTAAGCAGAACACGACCGGCGATGGGAATAGTGGTCATAAAAGTAGCAACGAACAAGATTTAAAGGCTTCGACAGAAATAAACAGTGTTGTTGAGTCCAAATAAACAAAACCCTGATATGTTGGAAAAAAGGAATCCTCAGAAAACAAAAGATGAGTTTATGAGATCAACACAAACAGTGAGTAAACAGTAAACTAGCAGTGGTAGTGGTGCAGTGTTATGGGCCTGTCGAGATTTGAGTTAAACAGTGGGCTTTCAAGCCACATACAAACGCACGCACACACACATACACCCGAGGTAATGACACATCTTTGACATTTCTAATATTCCTCCATACTGATGACATGTTCCCTCCATAGCCCTAAATTTCCACAGAGACACACACATATTCAGAAAACCACAGATAAATAAATAGTATAAATAATATAAATAAAGATCAACAGTACCTGTTGTGTGTGTAGTAAAACAGAAAACATAACAAAAAAAGTTGAATGAAGTTAGACTTCACTGAGGGGCTATGGAGGGAAATGGCCATAGCTTGTTCTCTCTGCCTCCCCCCTCCCCATCATTCTCCCCTCTCTCTGCTGAGGCTCTCAGAGGTCAGTGCAGCGCTCCTGCTTGCTGTAGTGGTCAAACTGGCTCTTCCAGTGCATCATGTAGGAGGACCAACGGTGGAACTCCACCTTCCACTGACGCTCTGCCTCATCTATGTTGTCTGAGAAGAAACACAGACACAGGGGAACAAAGTGGTTAGCAGTTGAGCCTTTACTGCATACTGGAGTTGTTGTAGAGCTTTGCACTAATGCTGTCACAAGTTGTCATTTATCTTTTGATTGGATGCCAACCTCAAGAAGGTGGGTCTTGTGTAATATAAATAAACATGAATACATAAGAGTGTACACTTTAAACCAATGATAACCCTCATCCCTGAAGTATTTTACATATTCTTTATCCTACTCCTGAGAGGTAGGCAGCCTGTGGCAGCAGCTTTCTCCCTTTCGTTGTTTTTTTGGACTTTGTTGAGCAATGTATGAAAGCTTGTTTGCACTACTGCAGTGTTTTTATTTCTGGTGTAACTGGTGGAGTACAAGCCACTAGGAGACTATGTAAGGAATAAAGCCCAGTTGAGGAGTCCATTATTAGGAATTAATGGACTACTCACATTAACTCCTGATAATGGACACCTTGAAGAGGCATAATCTCACTTATACCATGGTTACTTGTCAAAGAAAAAAAGAGCCAGAACTCTGTTTTCCTTTTAACACCTGAGGGTTTGGGTAATACCTAATAACTAATAACTACAGTAATTTATTATTAATGTCCCATAAGGTTCTTATGCAATGTAAACATTGCTCACTACTCCAATAAATAGGACGAACCTTAGGTACAGAATGGCAAGATATTTCTTTTCTCTTCTTCTCATAGAGCCCTTTGGTCAGTGGTGCCACAATGAGTTTTGGAGTAGGTGGGGCATCCAGCTTTGTAGGATGTGATACACTATTGAACTTTTTCATATCAACTTCCTTTCAATCTCAGCCTAGTCTACAGTTTTTGTACAACTAAAATATGGTCAGTCAGAGATCAGTGGCTTCAATAGAGCTAGGATAGCCATCCATCCTCTGGATGCCCTTAGTCAGTAGTTTGTGGTTGCACATTTTCACAAGGCTGTGACAATCGTAGAGGTCACAATGGGTGTAAATAACAGATTTATACTACATGCAGAAAACTGAATGAGATTTGCAGAAAGTGGGCATGTCTGCAAAGGGGAGACTCGTGGGTGCCCATAGAACCTATTTAATCCAGATTCAGATATCTAATTTCAGAGGTTAAGGAATCCCTTAAAAAATGACCTTGCCAGTCTTTCCATCACCAAGGTTAGCTAACTTTGGAGCGTTATTTACCCCATTCTTGACAAACTAGCATGATATGTATTTTTTTTACAACAGATGTCATGTGTTGAGTAGAAGCAATGTTTGGAAGTAGTGATTACCAGTGATGTTGAGGAGGCGTGGCAGGAAGCGGTTCCAGAAAGCACACATCTGGTTCCTCAGACCTTTGTGGATCTTCAGTGGTTCAGTGTTGAGTCCAACATGTTTCTGCTCACTGATAGTGAACAGAGGCCAGCGCCTCTTGCTTTCAACCATCCCGTCATGGTTCACATTGGGATTACTGAAAGGGAGGTAGACGAGGGGAGTTAATAGAGGCACATGTCCACAGTTTTTTTTCACATTGGTCAAAGTATGAGGCTTTTTTTAATCAATAGTCACTAGTGGTAGCTTTTTTACCTTAGATCAATAAATTAGGAATTTCAGATTTTTATAATTTTAGATTTTAATTTTAAAACACATATTCTGGACTGTTAGATACATGATACATAAAGAAAAATGATTCTTTGTCTAATATTTGCATTGTCTAGACCTAAGATACATTTTATGATGTATAGTTATGGGATAAAATGAGTAATAAAATAATGTTAAACGTATTTTAGTTTTAAAAGAAAATGTTGTCTACCAATTAAGGCATGATAAATATGTGAAATAAAAAATATTGATTTTGTCATGTGTAACCAGATGTCTTGACAGTTTCCACAGCAGTTTCTTTGCTTCCACCGCTAAGGTTTTACCTTAACATACTATAGTCATAAGTTTTGAATGGGTTGAAACAATAAAAAATAATTTTAAATATTAACTCTACACTCAGTTCGAGAGTCAACAGAGTAAGACACAGTTATATTAAGAATCCAAACATCACATTATAGATACATTATTATACATGGGCACGAAACAAAACTTGGTACGATGATTGCGTATGGCTCCCTAAGGCTTGCTAAAAAATGTGTCATATTAAATTCCGTGAATTTTCATGTTGTGGTCCACACGTGTTACGACAACACGTGACGCGGCCGCAGCACACCCCGAGTTGCGTGGAGTGCGAGGTCCCCCCCAACGCTGCTTGCAGCTTTAATTAATAATTTAAGATGCAACTTTTGATCACCAATG
>JAGRRF010012759.1:21357538-21373439 GCA_019097615.1 Morone chrysops | reverse complement strand
CAGAAATGGCATCACAGTTTGAGATTCGATTCAACCTGGCCAACTTTGACGGCACGCCACGGGCACACCCTTCAACTTACGTGCACAAATAGCACAACTTTTAATCAGCAAGATACTTTGACTGTACTGGCCAATTTTGAAGCAGATCCAATGAATTTCGCAAAAAGTTTGCCGGAAGTGAAAATGAAAATCAAAATGGCCAACTTCCCGTGGGGTTTGGGGTATGGGTCCAAGAGACTTTTTTGTACGTCTCGGCATGTTACACGTGCCTACCAAGTTTCGTACATATCGGTGAAACGTGGTGCCAGGGCTGCTTTTTTAAAGCCTGTAGGGGGCGCTACAAACACGATTTTTGGTATGTGAGCTACAGGCACCACTCTATACATGCTCTGTGAATTTCATATTCATAACTATTACGGTCTCTGCACAGTGATTTATCATGACACAAGAGCGCCACCCAGTGGCGTGGATATTTTCTCCTTTTTAGGTGAGCCTCAGGGAGCCATGGGTATTCATCCTACCAAGTTTCGTTTTAATCACATGTGCCGATGCGGAAATATAAAGTTGTTCACTTTAAAGAGCGCCACCTTGTGGCGATGGCCTGAAATTGTGCACAAACCTAAGGAAGACACAGGGAACTATGGACCCAAGCCTGGTGTCAATCGGACATACCAATGTGAAGAAATGGTCCACTACAAAAATGTACAGGAAGTCTTAATTTTATAGCATTTTTTTAAATTTAAAAAATTTTCAAATTAAGTTTTTTGAACACGAAAAAGTAGTATACGAACATTTTGCGCTCTAGCAAAAAAAAATTATAGGTGGAGGTGGGCGTGGCCTATATGGGGAGATTGAGCTCCATTCACCGAACGCGTGGATATAAAGTTTTTGAATGTGCGACAAACTATGCAGAAGTTATTAGGTAAACAAAAAGTCAAAATTCCTTTCTCAATAGTAACGCCACCTAGTGGCCGACCCGAAAGCGACGCATAGAATATGAAATTTTTCACCAGGCCTGACAACTTCGCCAAATAAAATTGAGTTTTCGTATATGTTCAGGGGGGCAAAAACGCAGTCAAAGGCACTAAAAATAATAATAATAGGTAAGAAAAATAAGAAACATAACAGTTTCAATAGGGACCTCCAGTGGTCGCTGGCTCAGTCCCTAATTATTTTTCATAATCTGAGGGCAGAGTGACACTTTGTGATCCTTGTACCATTTTGCATATTAACAATACAATTAGCGTTTGCTTTCATTCAAATCCATATTTTAGTTTAGACCAAAGTAGTGGACTGACCGACGGACGGATGGACGGATCAATCCCATGGCGTTCCCATTACAGCTCCCATAAGTAACTTGATGATTTGACTGAAGAAAATAATTATCTAGACTACTTGGACTTGGGTTGCTGCTCCACAACTAAACAGTGAAAAATGTTTGCATGGAAGGAGGTTTGCTTTGCATAGTGCTTTGCAATTCTGGTCTGGACTGTAACTGACCACCTTATCTACTCTGCAGCTAAGCAACTTAATCAAAATGGACTGGTCTTTCCTCTCTGGTATACTCTACTCTCTCTGCGGCTCATTATAGCTAATAATTACATAGCAGATTAAATCTTTTCAGTCAGTGATGCCTCACCCAGTTCGTGCAAAGTTAGCCCAGTATTTCATCATGCGTCGGCTCAGTTTCTCCTCCTCCAGGGTGTAGTTGAGTCTCTTCTCCAGCGGCAGGCCGAAGACAAACTCGATTTCATAGCCGTGGATCACACCCATCCACTCCGGCCAGGCCAGGTTGGATGCTCGGTGGTCGAATAGGTAGAGGTAAGCCCCTCCTTGACGAGCAGTATGAGAAAAGCCCCAGTGGTTAATTTTTGTCTACAGCAATGGTCTGACATCAGCACTCAGACGCTGGTACAATTTGTGTCCTTTGACACACGAGACACTCGCAGCTGATTTAAAAAAAACTCTCATAGACCATCTTTGATGCTGTAAAACTATGTGATTTGGCTTGGGAACCAGAGGGTCATCAATTCAAGTCCAGCATGATACACAGTATGGACCGTGGACTGGTTGCTGCTCTCAAGCAAGGTACCCCTAACTGTTCCTATGGCATCGTTACGTGGCAACCCATACCACCTGTCCACATTTACATGTTTACAAGCCCTGTGCATGCATGATTGTATTTCGCAGTAGGTTGAACAAGAAGCAGTTCTGCCAAATGTACTGGACATTTAAGACAGTTTAAGTATTTAATATTAATATCCGTCTTTGTTTTAACCTCTAAATGAGATTATCTTACCCTGTGCGTTTCCTCCGCTGTTTGTCACCCCAGAGGCGCCTCCGCCCATGTTAGCCTTGAGGGCGCTGTGCTGAGCGTAGGAGCGAGCAAAGTGAGCCAGCGGGCAGATGACGTTATGGTCGCCCACAATGTCGTCCATGGCATCGCGGTTCTTCACTCCGTTATTCTCATCCATCCAGTCAGTATACTGCAGTACCACTGCCTCCAGGCCAATATCGTTAGCATGTGGTACGCTCAGCTTGACACCTAGAACAGTGAAGTGTAAAGTTTTTAGGTGATTGTGACAAAAAACATTTGAGTTAAATTTGTTAGTGGTGACTTCGACAACTCTCTCTGCGAATTTTACATTGACATAAACAGTTTATAAACTATTGCTTCCCTTTGGTTTCATGGTGATCATATGTTTCATCTAACGCTGGCCATATCTATTACTTTTCTTGAACAGAATTTTACAGTATTTTTTTGTATCGATCCGTTCTTTCCAGCTGAGTGAGCTTCACCTTCCAAGAAGTCCTCTCTGGAGATGAGACTCTCATTGTCCTTGCTGAAGCCCGGCGCTCCGTACAGCAGGAAGTATGAGCCTTCGTCCTGGTTGACCCCAAGCAGGATCTGAGTATCTTTAAAGTTGCCTGAGTTGAGCATGGCCTCTGGAGTGTCGGGCAGAACATCGCCATCCACGACAGGGACAAATGAAAACCGGAAAAGGGCTGACCATGGCAGGACCTGCTCAGAACAGGAAGACAAGCTCAAATGTAGAATTGAGTTTATCTGAGTGACATGCACACATATAATTGACCAAATGCAACATTACTGAAAATGGCAAACGTCAATGTAATCGAATGGAAAAAAATGGAGCACTGGAACTAGAAACAAACAATTAATTATTATTAGTGTATTTCAATACATAAGCGTTAAAAATAAGAAAAAATAACTAAGACAGTAGCCTTGAATTTATACATTTTCTTTACAGTGTGGTTAAAAAATATAAAAACACTGACTATGGGTCTTGTTAAAATATGTTCTCAGCAAATTGTTTGCGGAAGTGACCACCTGCATTCCCTTCTGAAACTGCCCATATGTCAAGGCCTAAGATGGAATGAACTCCTCTGACTGTTTACTGACTCTGATTTACCTGCCACTCCTGGTCGATGAGCTCCTGTGGAGTTTTACTGCGCAGACAGTCCACAAGCTCAGTGTCATTGCCTCCGTTGCAGCCAAGCAGTTTGCCCAACAGCATGGCCCGTCTGCGGGCCTCAGCAGGGCTGACAGAGGCCCAGGGACAGTTGGGGACCCCGCTCTGAAGGATGGCCCTGGTGAAGGTAGGCCGGCTGTCTGGAGACAAGAGGTGGAATCCTACTGAAGCGGCACCTGCACTCTCACCAAAGATTGTCACCTGTTTAACGAGTATTAAGAAAGCAAATAGAGAGATCAGGACCACAATTGGCGTTAAAACAGTGGGATAGACAAAAAAAAAAGGGAGACACTAACCTGTTTGGGGTTTCCACCAAAGAAATGGATGTTGTCTTGGACCCACTGCAGCGCCATCCTCTGGTCCAGCAGACCCACATTGCCAGGAGCCTCATAGGAGCCATGCAGAGCGAGGAAGCCGAAGGCACCGATCCGGTAGTTCATGGAAACCACAATGACTGTCTCAGTGTGAGCTAGGTAACGGCCATCATATACATCCAGAGAAGAAGAACCACTGTAGAACCCTAGAAAGTTTGAATATCATAGCATGATATTAACCAATTGTATCACAATCTCCAACAACAGACAGAAGCTTTGCCATCTAAAATGAAATGTCCACAGTAATTTAAGGTTACAGTTTAAAATATTTAATGAGTGTCATGCATACTCTCCAGTAGGTTAAAATTTGTAAGGAAACAGTTGAAAAGGTATCAGTCTAAATTACACCAAATCCATATTTTTCATCTGAAAATGTATTATGACCTCACGTTGTGTCAATCACTGACTCTGAAACCTTTGTCTGTCAATAAAGTTTGGAGAACAGGCTTGATTTTCTGCGATTTCAAGCGAAAATACGGCCTTTGCCTTAAGAGACACTGTCATAGTCTGAGTTGCATTATCAATTTTTTTTTCTTGTGCTCCAAAACTCCCCCTTATTATTATTTTTCAGATGCAGCTCACTGCTAATTGACTAGCTGGACTGCAATGACAAATAATAGTGGTTAAGAGGGCAGCCATGTCTAGTGTAAGTTCAATCTAAGGCACTGTGACTGATTCCCTGTGCCTTCTGAAGTGAAAATGACTACTTCTGGATTGTCTGCCTACAAAGAGTGAAGGAGTGGACATGTTGTTGCATATCAAATAGAGGTCTTATAACTAAAAAAGAAGAATGGTGCATATACACTGTGAATTTTGAACTGAAACAGGTGAATATACGTATTTGTTACTCATGTTCACACAGTAGTGAACGTGAATTTCAAATAGAAGGTGGCAGCCTCTTGGTACCACATTACTGACCATTAACACAATTATACATATTACACATTATAAAGTGTTATTTCTTAATACCTATAGAAATGATTAGCTGGATATTGTTAAAGCTGCAGTAGGTAATTTTTATAAAAATAACATATTGTCATATTTGCTGAAATTTTCACTATATCCTGACAGTAGCACATGAGACAGATAATCTGTGAAAAAAGTGCTCTTAATGGCATTTGCAAGAAATCCACCAGGCCTGAATGAAACAATCAGAGCCAGAAGAACCATATTATTCACATATTAATGTATTTTTATAAATGTAGCTTTAACCCTTTTAAAAGTAGGACCGAAAAAATCCGTCCTGACCCTGGACAAATTCTGTGCTGGCCTGAACCAACCCAGAATTTCTGCTGAAAATAGAATTAGTAATTTAACATTTATAACAAGCTAAAGTAAACTAATAATATAGTTTAAATTATTATCAAAACTAAATAACAAATTCACCCATTAATTACAGTTGCATGCATTGTTAATAAAATATTAAATATATATTTAAAAAGAAATCTAATTCAGTCCCATTCCGAAATGAACCAAACCCGAGCCCAATCACTGGCAGCAGTTGTGGGCCTGAACCTGACACGGCCTGCTGGGTTCGGGTCAAGTTCAGGCCCAAAACTGCTGCAATTGGGTTTGGCAGAGAATCATAACTCTTCTTAAAAGGGGCTTTGTTTCTGTTTCCAATGCATTACCGACCCAATGTCCTTGCTGGAAGAATGAGTCATGTCTAACGTATTTATATTTGGACTCATTCTGAGTAAGTCGTGACCAAGTACCTCCGCCGTAGATCCACACCATGACAGTGAGATTGTGCGGTCTGGCTGAGGAGGGCACCCACACATTGAGGTACAGGCAGTCTTCACTCATCTCTCTGTTGGGATTCCACATCTCGGTACCCTGGAAACCAGGGAACGATGTGTCCACAAACTGGTAGCAGGCGTTGGGGTAGAAGTGGGCCTCATGCACCCCTGTCCACGGACGCTTGGGCTCAGCACGACGGAAACGCCGCTTCCCTACTGGTGGCTCGGCGAAAGGGATGCCCAGGAAAGCAGTGACGTAGCTGCGGTCCGGCACCGGCATGCGGATGCCACTGACTCGACCAGTACGTGTCTGAACAATGAGGTCTGCTTCGCTCTGGGAAGAGCATGTGGTGATGAGGAGAGACAAGAGGAGGACTGAGGAAAGGAGGAGAAGGATGGAGGTTTGCATGATGGAGGCAAAGACGGTCTGTGTGGCTGGAGCAGTGGTCGTGATTCCCTCTCCAATGGGCAGGGTCTGCTCTGCTTCCCCTCAGCTCTACAGAGAGAGAGAGAGAGAGAGAGAGAGAGAGAGAGAGAATGAAAGAGAGAAATGTAATTACAGTAAAGGAGAGTGATGAAGAGCAGACTGAAGAAGGAGGGAGAAATCAGATGAAAAAAGAGATGATAGGACAGAGGAAGTAGGAAGTCTGGAAGTGGCATCAAGGTAGATCAAAGATTCATTCAGACAGGCAGAGAGCTCAAATCCAAAGTATAGATTCAGTTTTTACAGGTGACATATATAGCAGTAACTCACAACTCAAGTCATTTCAATGAGAGGAAGGTGGCAGAGGGGAAGCGGTTTCCATTAGGGGTATGAATGTGCACAGATTTTGCTCTGCTGCCCAAGGTTCACTGTCAATTTCTGCCTGTAACCGCCAGGCTTTGGCCAATCAAATAGAAGGAGGAGGGAATTGTGGGTTAATATTATTTTGGTTAATTTAATGGCATATTTAATTATTATTATTATTTTTAATTTGGAGGTTTTATCCTTCATAATAATGTCATTGTTTGCCATATATTCCAAAAAAAACAGCAAATACTCACACTAAAAAAGATGGAACCAGCAAATGTTTGACAATTTTGCTTGACAAATGACAGCAATGATTAATTGATTATCAATATAACTGGCAACCAATTTTCTTTCGATCAACTAATCCATTAACAGTAATCGCAGAATAGTAGTTCTATTATGGATTATATCAGACAATTCTCAACACATGACAAATTCATTTTAATGGTTTGCACAGAATCATGCATTTAAACAACAGAATATTTTAAAATGATACAGTTATCTATATCTACAGACTGGGTTGAGCATTATTTATGTGTTAGCCAGTTAAACACATCTGAGGGCCTGTTCAGGATGTCTACACACTCTGGTGCAGGTTATCAGTGGACAGTAGAGTGAATGGAGATGTGTAGGCTGGCTGTGGTTTCCCAGAAAAGACTTATTAAATATTCAACACAACAGCAGTCTGACAGTCCTGCTGCTCAGCAGCACAGATGTCAGTGATACACTGGAATCAAACATTTTTCTGATTCTGTGTCTGTTCACGAGTCACTGCTGTTTGTTGAGTAACTCTGCAGGATACAGTTTTCATCAGATAACATGACATGGATCCAACTAAATGTACAGATTTGGTTATTTGGTAACTGTTAGTAGTTGCAACACTGACCTTGCCAATAGAGATGCTGTGATCAGCCATTGGTATCAGGCATTATGGTTTGATACCAATCACCAATTGGCTCCTGTTCTTAGATTGTACAGCTCCTGCATAAAAGGCTCTGTAAAGGCCACTAAACGGAGGTGTATGTCATGTAGACAGCAAGCCAAACTGCTTTGATTGCATAGTCCAGGGATGGAATTAAGTGCAACGGACATTGAGACGATCACTGCTCACAGCATCTCCTGTCCAGACAACCACACCTGCCGGACCAAAGGTCACTGCAAGCGTGCGATTAAACCTGGCAGAAAGGAAAGATGGTAAATGGTAAATGGACCTGTACTTGTATAGCGCCTTTCTAGTCTTCCAACCACTCAAAGCGCTTTTACTACTACATGTCGCATTCACCCTTTCATACACATTCACACACATTCACACAGCGATGGCGAAGCCCATCCAGTGGAAACTAACTCATTCATTCATATTCACACACCAATGCACAGCATTAGGAGCAAACTGAGGTTCACATGCGGTGGAAGGAGACGGGGAATGAACTGCCAACCAAGTCGAGGCTCTATCTCTGAGCCTGAGCCGCCATAGAGAGCTGGGATAAGAGCTATGTTTCAGCTTGGACTTCAGGCTATTCCACTACTCAGCCTCCTCCTGGCTAATGGCAGGAAACTAAAATGGATGGAAGGGCTTTGATGGTCAATTTTAATCAGAATATTTATTGTATTGGGCACACTCTAAAAAGTAACTCAGTGGACCTATTATCACCACTTAATTAAATACATGATTGCAAGTTAAACATACAATATATTCATTTAGATTGACCTTTCAAGTTGCAAATGTTTTTATTAGTTGTGTTGATATAATAATGTTGGTAATTACGTCAACTTAATATTGTGCATAACTTGAACTAACATTTCTGCGTTAATGGTTCAAAACAAAAGTCAAGTTGTAGTAACTTAATAAAATGAGCTTGATAACTTAATTTTTCTCCACCTTGAGTTAGGCACTTCAAATCCCCTCTCCTACCCACATCACATGCCCTGGCAAATTCAGACAGTTAAGGACCTGTAGGCTGAACGAATATGATATACAAAGGACATTTTCTGAGGTGATTATAATTTTATTTGCAAATTAATTCTTGCAAGAATTTGGGCATATTCTCAATTGTGATTTGACCAGCAGTGGACTTGTGACTGAAGGTTAGGCTACATCTGTTAATACAGTTTATGGTATATGTTGTACTAATAAACATAGTAAAGACTAATCATATTTAGGACCGTAGTTTAGCCCTTCTAATATTAATAATTTAGCAGGGCAGTTGACTGGCCCATCTTATTGCCTGATCTTTGTTTTCAAGTTGCCCCTATGTGGAGCGACTACTTGGAACTAAGTCCTGAATTCTTCCATTTGTGTGGTCTACAGATAAATAAAGAATTCCAGAGAAAATGGCCAAACCTGTCCATTGCACATCAAAAATTATGGATGTAGTTTCATCAAGGACAGGACCTACAGGAGTGACAATCAGACATAATGTATAAAAGACATGCTTCTCGAGGTATGGAAATGATTAGGCTGATCTTTGTTGACAGTTACCAAATTCAGATTATATTTGGTAAGTTACTTTCTTTTGATACTTTTTTCCTTTTAGCCCAATACAATTGAAGTACACAGAGACGTAGATGAAATCCACATTAGACAGTGTAAATATATAGGGCAGAAACCTGCTCATTGTCCATTAAAGTTTTAAGTACATTACACCTCTGGCCACACCCCAATCTGTAATATCATAACAATGGTCTGTTCCCATTCATTTCCCATTCAGTGGCATGGGAAAATACTTCCAATGTATTAATAAATCAATGTATTTTTTCTTTTAATTTGCAATACAAGGACACAGAAGCGTTTGAGGCAGGCCTCGATAGACAACTGATGAAAACTGCCGCCATCGGTGACCGGTCCATCCCAGAATCTGACCATATGACAGCAAGCATCATGGTCAAGGGGACCAAAATCTTGGAGAGAAAGGATATCCCAAGGTGTTGGGCTTTGTTGATGGGAATCTGAGCTATTGGAACTTAAATGTACATTGACAGTGACAGTCTGCTGCTGTTTGTTACAGTTTTTGTAAAATTAATCTAAAATGTACAATGTGTACAAAAGACTGCAGGACCTTGAGAAGATTGGTGGCCATGTATGGGACAATTTAAATTTGTGTTTTTAATATTGTGTTCAAACACTGTTAACCTGCAATTAAAAATAAAAACAGTTAATTGCCAAATAGTTTTGTTATCGAATGAATTCATTTCTTACATAAACAAAATTTAAAAATGTGTGTCAACTTAAAAACAAAGTAACAAAGTTACTTAAAGACAAAGTTTTTAAGTACATGACACATAAAATGCCTTTTAAATAATGTGGGCAAACTATTTGAAACAACTTAATTTTATGAGTAATCAACTTAAAAACTGTTTATGCTACCAATTATTAAATAGGTAATAATTAAAAATACCTTTCATTGTAGAGGAAAAGCTAATTCACTTTACTTAATATAGTTCATTGGTTGAACATAATTTAATTCTATGTTGTCACAACTCAAAATGAAAGATGGAAAGTTTTAATTTTCTTTGTTGAGCCAAGAAATTAGTTTTTAGAGTGCAGATAATATGTTAAAATTCAACAATCTAGGAATAAACTTACTTTATTAATTTCTTACACTGTGTTGATAGGATCAAAATGGGGGCTCCCTGATAGCTCACCTTGTAGAGCTGGTGCCCCATGTGCCAAAGCTGAGTCCTTGCTGCAGTGGCCATGATTTCAAATCCAACCTTTGGCCATTTGCTGTGTGTCATCCCCTTTCTTTCTCTCCCTTTCCTGTCGCTCTCCAGCTGTCCCTATCTAATAAAGGCCAAAAGCCACAAGCTATATATATATGTTTATATATGTAAAATATATGTAAAACTGTAATAACTGATATGTTTATTAAACAAGGTGTTGTTTTCTTGTTGCATTTTAATCTCTAAATGCCCCAAAAGGCTTCATTTATGTATTATAATCACTAGAATTTTTTTCACCCACCTAATTAAAAAAAAAAAATCTTCCATTTTCACTTTTACAGGACTAAATGAACCCTACAATCACGAAGATCACTATTATCAAGTTTCCACTGTGAAGGAGGAAAAGTTATTTTCTTTCAGCGTGCAGACACACATCTAAAGCCTCAGTGCTCAGCAACAAAGGCTGAGAGGTGTGTGGTCATGAGGGGCACTATAAAAAGGCACCAGAGTAAAACCCTAGTAAATGCCACACCAAGATAATAGGACTCCCCTCACCCAATCTCACAGAACTAAACAACAGGGCCATCTCATGCATTGCAACCACAATAGAACTGGACATTACACACCCACTCAACCACTATCTCACCCTACTGCCTTCTGGGCGGAGGTACCGAACATTAAGGTGCGAGAAAATTCGCTACGCCTGATCCCTGCAGCTATTGCTGCTCTAAACAAAGGGGCGCGTGTGTAAGCTATCGTGTATTATTTATTTGATTGTTTGTTTGTTTTTCTTTGTGGATTTGTTAATTGTGGATGGCGTGTTTCTTTGTTCAGTGTATGGTGTTGGTATGGTGAAGTGATGTGGACATGAATTTCCCCCTTGGAGGACAATAAACTGAATTGATTGATTGAAATGCCACACCGTTTGATGGATTAATGTGGCACTTGACATATGCCAGATATGCATCTTCTCATAGTAAGTACGTTGTGACCATTTTTTTATTTCCATTTTTCCATTTAATAATGTGTGTATTGATTAATGGCACTGGCTGCTCAGGCTTATTAGCTTGTTGTACTCAGGTTTTTTATGCTGTAAAAGGTTGCCCTTTGTGCCTGATTTTGAATAGTGGTGTTATTAATGACTCCTGATGAAACAGTTTGGAGACAAGAGAGACCATAGTCCATCAAATGGAAACTAACTCATTCATACAGCGATGGCACAGCATCAGGAGCAATTTGAACTACAACTACAACTTCAAGATCCCCGATTACAAGACTGATAGTTGCATAGTGTAAACTGTGCATAGATCTCACATCTTGGAAAGTCATCTAGTGTGTTCAAGGCTTAAAATAGTGATTGCCATTGGTTGAGAATCAACAACTGTGTCTGACAGAATGTGGAAAAACAAAGTTTAATGCAAAATGGACAAAGTTAAACAAGAAGTTAAACCAACAGAGAAACACTGTTCTTTTCTCCTGTTGTGAGTTGCAAATTAGTACATGGAAAAATAAGATTTAGGTTCTTGCCTTTTGTTGGTTCTGAATTTGTTAAAAGAAAACAAAATAGACAATAACGGGTGTTTTTATTTTTATCAATTATTGGTATATGGTCATTATTTTTCCGTCAGCTGCCTGGACAATTAATCAACCAATTGTTTCAGAACAACTCTCAGGAGGACAAATCAATGTAGATGTCAGTCCTTGGGTTGTTGTGCCCAGGAGGAAACTGCACTCTGCTGTCCATGTACCTAAGAAAAAGTAATTAAAGAAACAGCTGTGGGCTCCAGTTTCCTCCTGGGCTCAACTAGGGACTGATATCAATGCTGTTGAGCATTATGCTTTCAACTAATCCTATATATTCCCAAACATTCCCTAATTAATAGCTCAAGAGGATACAATTCATCTGCAGTGGCTTTTTCTAAATAAATATACTGTATATATCCATGTCTGGTAAATGCCCATATCTTTCAACCTACACACATCCAGTTTTTAACACAGGCTTTCTAATCTGTTGTAACCTTGATTATGTCACTGTGACAAGGGTTACTTCACTTCTCCACCATAGCCACAAAGGTATTACACAACAGTTTTCATAAGCTGAGCACTCATGACAACATGGATTTTACCACCATAAATTACAATTACGAGGTCAATGCTGATTGAGCTATTAAATTAACCAACTGCAGTTAGTTTTTGGTATCATCTCAAACAGAAATATCACCAGAAGCCGCACAAAAAAATTCAGCACTGGTCTTCAGTAAACCACACAGACATGTCTGAATAAATTTATCAGCTTGATTGTGTTAGCTGTGAATGCTAAGACAGTCATTTTAATATTGTGAGACATTTGTTTAGGTAAGACAATAAGTGGCCAGGCCTGTTCTTTTACTTTTTACTTTTATTAGCATTTGGGAGGTCTGTATAAAGACGAGGAGAAAGATAATTAATGTTTTTTAGCTCTTTAGCTCACACTATTGTTGGAAAAAAACCCACTGATAATATTTTCACCCCTGTTTGTTTGAAAGTGTGTGAGGGACAGAGAAAGGTGACATCACCAAAATAGATTCTCTATACTGGAGGGGGGGTGGGGTGGGGTTAAAAAATAGCATTTACACATACACACACATACAGCTGCCCCCTATCCCTTACAGCACCTCCAGGCTAATCCTGTCACTATGGAAACCATACATTGCAAAACATAAACAGCAGCTCTCGACCTGACAGGTGTGACACAACTATCAACTGTCTCCAGGCATTGTTGCACATTTATAAGCAAACGCAAAATGAGGGTATGACAGTGTGTCTGCTGCATCAAGGTAGAGGTGGACCCGGAAGCGCTCATGAGAGACATAGTGGTGGTCAACCGATATGGGTTTTTCAATGGCTGGTGATATCAAAACAAGGGAGGGTGGGGTACAGCATGTCAGAAATGATGTCATTCAGCGACATTATTATAACATCATATATATTTAACACAAGCCAGTAACTGTTTAAGATAAGATTTGCTGTCATCTAGCAGAAACATTTAGAAAAGTCAATGATGACAAATTAATTAAGGTAAACGTTTAGAGCAGGATACCTGACAGTTATAGTACAGGGTTCCACCTTCCCAAAACTGTGTCTGAAGACATTGTCTGTTTATTGGCCTCGTAAGCACAAGAATCCACCGATGCCAATTATCTGAAAATGCCATATGATCGGCCGGATTAATCAGCCAACTGATTTTTTGGTCAATCTATATAAAATAGCCCATCAAATGTAGACCTTTAGAGTGCTGCAGGAATGAGTCCCGATACCTGGAAACAGTAGCTAAATGTCATGTGGTCATTAAGTGGAACATTTTGCAAGGACATGCCAGGGCTAGTGACAAACAATCTTTATGTTCTAGGACACAATATGTATCCTGATCAAGGCGATATATTGCAAAAAATGTTTTTTTTAGAACAGTGGGATCTGCATCTGCATTTATCACAGTAGCTGCAACATCCAACATCATAGCCCTCAGTAGGCATGGGACAATATGAACATTTGGAGGCACATTTATCTTGGGAAAAATAATTGCAATACAAGATTGGTTGGAATGACTGGAAAGATGTGGGATTCCCCCTTGTTCCCTTATTTCAAATAAATCAGGAAAACAATAAAGGACTCTATACTGTCAAGGATATTCACAATTATCCCGATTCACGATTATCACAATATTGGAAATTCACCATGATAAACTTATGCATTTTTTATCATGATACACAATAATATCGTATATTGTTCACAACACTGCTATGTAGCTGTTGGGGGTTTAAACACAAAAATCATGTGTTTTTGAGAATTGATACTATAAAACAGGACAAAATATCACATTATGATTTCTACAACATGGTAAATATGGTTTTATGTGAGTCTATGTAAGATGGACACTTGTATTGAATATGCATGCAGTAAACAACTACTATACAATATTATACTATACCTAAAATCAGTATCATGTTTTTCTAACATACATAAACTGTGATATAAGCACTGATAGAGGAGAAATGTCTGCTGTAACACTGGAACAACATAAAGGTCTGGGAATGTGGACTTAGATGCCCTTTTCCACTGGCTCAGTATAGCACACTTGAGCTGTGGGCAACATGGAGGGCTGTGATCACATGCATTGCAGTACAGGGGAAGTGACAGTGCTGCAGGGTGTTCCTATCCTTATGTTTACCTAACAGACTCTTTCTTCTTATTTGTTCTCCTTTGCCTTATGAATGGTAACTGCTGATGTCCCTCATTAAAAGCTTTAAATGGAAAATCATCAAAAAGCTCATATGCTGAAGCAGCTCATTAGAGGTGTGGATTTGGGTCACATGTCTTGGACTCGAGTCACACTGAGGCCACAAGTGTGATGACTTTAGACTCGACTTGACAAAATCAAGGAAGACTTGCAACCTGACTTAGACTTTAACACCAGTGGCTCATGACTTGGAGTTGAGCCTTTTGACTTGAAAATAGTTGATACCTTCCCCCAGGCTCACAGATGGAAAACTATTAAAGTCAAACTTCAGGTCCACTTTACTAGCCGGTGTGACTGTACATTTTGACAAATAAAGGAAAGTCTTAACTAAACTACAGGCCGGGTATGGATTATATAGAAGTTCTTTGGATGTATAAAACCTCTTAAAGGCCACCAAGTCGCAAGCTTGCGGAAGATCTAAGCTGCCAAGATCACCTACACAAATATAAATACATGTTTACACTTTTGTCAATATGGACATGATACACACACGTTAGATTCTCCACAATTAAATCATTTTTTAATTTTAAGGCATGTAAAATTATGCATAAAAAATATAAAAAAAATACATAAAACAGACTGAGAACTGTATAAAACGTTCTCTAAATAGGAAATAGTGCTCAAAATTAATCTACATTGCTCTTTTTACACAAGCTTCTTTACTGTCTGGGTTCATTGTGCAGTTTTGAATATAATATGAAATATCCATAAAATATTCCTCTTAGTTAAGGGTTGCCAGTTTACTAAATGATAGAAGGAAATGCTTTTTTAGGAAAATGCTTTAAATTTGTAAATGGAGCTTTGTAGTCAATTACAACATGAACTTTAATAGAGATATTTTGGCATTTAAAACAGATTAAAAACCTATTAAGTAGCCAACAGTCACACTTGCTACTGAGTTACTTAATGTTAATGTTAGTTGATGCAACATAGCAAATGTTCTGTCATCTATATATCATGTTCACTTACCATAGTATGTGAGGAAGATGTGTACACTTGGCACAGGGATGGCATTTTACCAAGTCCAGTATTTCATTTGCTTATCAAATCTGAATTCCAGCTTCCAACATTAGTAAGTAACGAAATGTAAATAACTCAAACATTGTTTTGTAATCAGCATTTAATGGCTGACAGGGCAGAAACCGTTTTTACCTGTGGCTCTGAACTGAAAATATGATGACCTGCTGAAGATATCAAATGTATCTGACACACTGAAATATCAGCTATAATCTAATATTTCACACTTTATGATTCACCAGCTACTTAATCCAAATACTGGAGGCACTGATTCACAACTATTACAGCGATAAGCCTAAAATATTCACCAGAGAGGACCCACCACTGTGTTCTTGTTCAACTACAAAACCACACAGTCAACTCAAGATTGTAGGTGTTGGAGCCATTTCTAGAGAGCGCTTAGAATTTACTACAGTTTTTAGTTTTTTTTTATGTAAATAGTTTGACAGGACCTAGCAGGAGTATGGTGCCAAACAAACGTGACCTTGCATCTCAGGAACCTCTAAATCAAGCTGAAATTAGTGGACCAACAGGGATACAGTTTTCAACCAATA
>JAGRRF010012759.1:21256048-21266812 GCA_019097615.1 Morone chrysops | reverse complement strand
TATTCAAGTTGGGCAATTCAGATTCAGCTCTAAATGATTCAAATTCAGTTTCTGCTGACACAGATATCAGCCCATAAGCATTCCTCATTTTAACGCAGGGGGAAGACTGGTCTTTCTTGTAAGAGTTCTCATAAAATTACGACTTTATTCTCGCAATATTATGACTTTAATCTCGTAATATTATGACTTTAATATCATAATATTACGACTTTATTCTCATAATGTTACGACTTTATTCTCGTAGACCTAAGATTATGACTTTATTATCGGAATATTACGACTTTATTCTCGTAATGTTATACAACTTTATTCTTGTAGACCTAATATTATGACTTTATTCTCGTAAGATTATGACTTTATTCTTGTAATTACACCCCACCCCCCAATTTTTTTTTCTCTTAGTCTGGCCCTAATACTCTGTCGTAAATACTCGACTACAAGCCTAACCAAATCTTTACAGACTGACAACAGTAGTACCGTTATTACTGGTTAGGTTTCAAGGACCCATAAATGTAAATAAATAAATAAATAAATCCAAAAATGAATAATCAAAAGAATAAATAGATTCTAAGATAAACAAATAAATAAATTAAAGGCAATTAAAACAGGATAAATTAATGTCTTCAATCTATTTCTGCATTTTTGTTTACCTAGATTTATTTATTTTGGTATTTCTGTGTCTGCGGTAAGAAGTTCTAACCGCAGTGTAAAGCAGGATTGGTTGAAGTAGTGTGATCAATTAGTAGTTTACTTAGAACTGGTTTATTAATTACGGAAGCTTATTGCATTCACTTGAACATTTCTTTTTTTGTTTGTTTTTCCGAGTAATTATTTGTGTTTTTCGGAGTGATTTATTTTTTGGTTTGTTTTTTGGAGTAATTTTTTTTCTGTTTTTCAGAATAATTTATTTTTATGGTTGGTTTTTCTGAGGAATTTTTTTCTGTTTTTCTGAGTTTCTTTTTCTGAGTTTAGGGAGCATTGGAAACAATAGACGCATTCATTCCTTCATTGAGAGCTTGATTTAATGAAAACAAACATGACCGGCTTGTTTAGTTCAATCAAGTTTTTGATCTGGGTTTAAGACACTGGGAGATAGTCCTGTCTTTAAGTCATATAGATGGTATTGTCATTAGTTTGTCAACTCTACGCAGGTGCCTGAGGACTTTGCGGTTGTTCATAAGGAAAGCCCATTCAGATCTGTTAGACATAGCAATATGGACATAGCAAAATTGACGGAGTTTGACATTTTGGTTTTGCATACAGTAAATACAATAAAAATCAAAATGAAATTTTGTTATCATTGCAGCGACTTCCTACATAACATCAGCTTTTTTGAGGATTTTCAGTCACGATTTAGTTCATTATAGCACTGAGACAGAACTCAAAGTTACTAACAACCTTTTAATGACAATGTTGACGATTAAGCTGTTTTAAGTCCTATTTATCAGATCGATCTCAGTTTGTACATGTTAACAAAGAATCCTCCATGTACACTGAACTTGTAGTACCACAATGTCCTGTTCTTGGACCAATTCTATTTACCTTATATATGCTTCCCTTAAGCAACATTTTTAGGAATCACTATATTCATTTTCACTGTGATGCAGGTGATACCCAGTCATATCAGAATGTCTTAAGGACATAACGTCCTGGATGATGTGCCATTTTCTGATGTTAAACTCAAAACTGAAGTTCTTGTACTTGGCCCCAAACAACTCCGAAACTCACTGTCTAAAGGTATAATTACTCTAGAATAGATGGTATTACCTTGGCCTCCAGCACCACCTTTAGGAATTTTGGCGTTATCTTTGATCAGGACATGTCCTTTAACACCCACATAAAGAAAAACCTCTAGGACTGAATTTTTCATTTATGTAACATGACCATGACCCCCGTCACAATGGCAAAAATGGGCTTCCATAATAATGCTTGGGGATTTAAGGGATGGTGTAGAAGGAAAAGATGTGAACAATATTGTCACTTTGATGGGGAAAACATGTATTTGGAGCTACAGTATAAAGAGACGTTCGGAGGAAACATTTCGGTTCAACGTGGTAGACTGTAGATAAAAATGGCTCATTCTAATGTAATGAAAACATGATTCTTATTTTTAGGTGATTATACACTCAAAAACATAGCTATGAATATTATATTTCATTTCTGTTAATAGATCCTCTAAAATGTTACACACTGGCTCTTTTATTATTACTTAGGTTTGGTCTATAATATATATGTATGTGTGTTAGCGAGAGATAACCATGTGTTTTGTGTAATGTAAGCATTTCTGTTCATTGTTGCCAGCAGCTACTGTATGCATACATATGTCTAATGTGTGCACTTTTGTGTGTGTGTGTGTGTATGTGTGCTTGGGTGCTCTGCAGTGGCTGCATGATGATGTTGGTGGATGACTCACCCAGTCCTCACCACGTGACATTATGAATCACTGCACCTCTCCATGGGCAGAGCTGCAACCATCAACTACTCCAGTCCTCCCTCCCTCTTTCCTGCCCTATGTTACTTTTTACTTTTTCATTTAGCACACTCTCTGTCTCCTCTGTTCTTCCACTTTATCTTTCTCTTTTATTTTTATCAGCAGCCTTTTATTTGATTCTATTTAAGTGCAGCCTCAAACTAATTTTAACCTTATGTCTCAGCCTTACCCCCAGTCCTGCTTTGACTGTCTCATTTACTAATGCATGTCCCATTTCATCCCGTCTGTCTCTGTCACAACATCATTTGACAGCCTGTGGAAATCCTTGTCAGTAGTCATCAGAAGGCTGAAAGCTTCTCAAACCTTGACATTGACATGCATTTGTGGTTTCTGGTCCCTGCAGCCCACAATCAGAATCTCTCATGATTGCTCTAACCCTGCTGAACACCCCTACCCTGAGCAGCACGATGTGTCACAGCAAGCTAAATCCTGTCTTCTGTTGCCTCCCACCTTTAATTACTCCCTCAAAGGACTGCAGGAATCACATAGGATCATTCTTAACACTAAATTTGATTTATTTATCATTACTTATTATCAGAAGGAAAATGTAGTTTTTAGAATATACCAGACTATAATTGAGGCAGTTATTTGCCTCAATCTTGTAAGATAAGATAAGATATTCCTTTAATAGTCCCACAATGGGGAAATTCCAAATTGTGACAGTATACATAATACATACATAATATTGACATCATGTTTGTTCATTTAAAAACAAATTCTGTTTGTGCTGCTCACAGCTCCTTCTCCCCAACCAACAATTAGGTCTATGACAACTCTCTCAAGAATTATTAATTAGATTTTTTTTTGCTGTGGATATTCATCTTCTTAATGATGATTCCTAATGTCTTTCTTTTTCTATTCAATTCAATTCAATTTTATTTGTATAGCGCCAATTCATAACAGAAGTTATCTCAGGACACTTTTTCAAATAGAGCAGGTCTAGACCAAACTCCTTTTAACAGAAGGAAGGAGAAATCTTATCCTGAGTCTGCACAGGGTATTTTACGGATTTTCTATGTTTGATATTCTCTCTTCTGATGGAATCATCGACATATGAAAGATAAACGCTGCGGCTACACTTCCTCCCACTGTACAAAAATTAAGCCAAAATATCCCAGATATGGCTGCTGCCATCTTTCACCATTCAGAACCAAAATCACGGGTTGGGGTTGGTGCCATAATATCATATGGTGCCCCACGCAGGGTCAGTCATGACATGAAATATAGCTTTCATGAATTGTATGGCTTCAAGTAACTTATTAAAACTGAACTTATCAGAGAAAAACACCTGAAAATATATCAGTGTGATGAGAACTTCCTAAAATGACCTGAGTATTGTCTAGAATGGATGCGATCAGCTCTGCCGATTGCACAGCTAGAATGTGTCACAACTGCCTGGTGGGTTTTTGTCATGAGAAAATCTTTTTTCAAAAATATATGGTTGACCTATATCTCAGAATTTCAGTCACTCTTATTAATAGAACTTTCAACTAAAAATACATTTTTATTTTTAATACAAACAGGAAAAGGGCACGGTAAAAACCTGAGCACTAGCTATATTCACAGACCCTTCACTCTATGCTCAACAGCCTCATCCTGCATTAAAAAAGTTAAAACAACCAAAGAGCTAATAGAACAATAAGAAGAAAACCCAGAATGTGTCAAAAAAGAAGCCTATTAAGTATGTATGATTGTTAAAAATCTAAAAATATGACGAAAACTCTGATCAATATTCACAGGAAATAATCTGCTCAGAATTCATCCAAAATCTCTCCTTTTACACAAACGTCCTGCAGTTCCTGTGTTGACTTTGGGTTCATTGTACAGTTTATGGATGTTCTCTACTGTTATTGTTATGCATTGAATATAAGATGAACTATCCATATAACATGTCAAACGTGTAAACCTTGTTTACTAAATCATTATCATACAAAAGGGGTCCCTTAAGGAAAAAGATTTGGAACCACATAGTGAATGTTTCAAAAACCACCCATCAATCCATCCATCCATCTATCCATCAGTTTTATCAATACGAATTACTTTGGGCAGGAACATCATGTCACAGTCCTGTATAACTATCTCACAGTACCTGGAAATCTCAGTTAGTCAGGTGTCAATTCAATACAGAAAGACTGTTGAAAACACTGTTGATCATTTTAATCTCTATTAATGTTGTGATATATCTACAGTGACAGATCCAGGCACACAACTGCTGAGAAACTCAACATCTCTGATTTGCATGGTGTGTATTCACTTTAATGGAAGATATCGCTCCTGTATCTTACGTTAAATCTCATCTCTACCTCACCTGGTGAGTTTTCAGCATTTTTCTTGTAACACATTATATGAACACCTGAGTGTCGATGAGATGGCTCTCCAAGACCTTTGCTGTCTCCTCTCACACTCACATAAAAATTTTCTGTCCACAATGAAGTACTTTCGTAATAAAAATAGTTGACTTTATTTATTTCTTTATGTATAGCAAAAGTATTCATTCACTCATTGACATGTGCATATTTACATCCAGCAAACGCATGTTTATTACCATGATTACGATAAGATACATCTAGAAAGGCCATGGACAACACTGGCCGAATACATGACTTAAACAATGATTTTAAGGTACACCAACGTCATTGTTCATCTTTAATTTTTTTATACTTTTTAAATTGATGCTTGTACGTCTTCAAAGAAGCAATTTTTAGATGCAAGGATACATAAACGTGCAGACACACTGAACCCTCACCTCTGGTCTGTCATATCTCAGCTGCTTTTTTTTCTCCCATTCTCTTTCTTAATCTGTAACTTCCTTCATAATCTCATTTAAAAAAACAATAAATCATTACAAAGTAACCCTCCATTCTGTTCACTTTCTGTTTTGACTAATGGCCACATGTTGATGATATTTTTATTATGAGATTGTCGATGCCAGGATTCTTTTGCCAGCTTGGCAACAAAGATGCTGAGAGACAGACAACCACAAAGGTCAACAATACAGACAAACCAAAGAGCAACATCTGCTTCGGTTCCCAGTAACATATTTGAGAGGTAAAAGAGAGAAAAATAAGTGTTTTTTGATAACTGATTATCAGTAGCCATTTAAGTAAAGAAAGGAGAACTCAGCATTATAATCCTTTTTTTTTTTTGCAGTTTTTATAGCACTGTCAACCAATCCAAGCAGTGAAAATGCCTTCATCGTGTTTTTAAAATTGTGAGTCAAACTTAGATTCACCTGAATATGAGCAAATTGTTCCCATCTCTAATGGAACCAGTTCCAGAGAATCATTCCCATCATCCCATTGGCTTCCATTAAAGAAGTGATTACAGCCTTGGATAATATCAAATGGTACAAAAGGAAAAAAACATAATGCAATGGTAGGGATGTCACGCTGACATGTAAGGCAGCAGATTTCTGCTCAAAATTTGGAAACAACTTCTCACCTACAAATATATAAAATGTAAGATTGATAGTTGTGCAACATTAAGGTCATGGGAACAACTTTTAAAATAGACTCTGAGTTGATAATGATGAATGAAAAATAAATTTTGAAGAGTGAAGTCATGCTAATTTAGGGGCACGAAACCACGGAGGATATTTTTAAAGGATATGGTTGGTTGGTGATGGTTTTTATATCCACTGCAGCTTTAATTCCTCTTATTGAGTGCGACGTCATTCATACCTTGGAAGTAAGTCATTGGTACAATTAATCCAGGGGCAGGTCTAGAGAAATATTCATGGGGTGAACAATCATATATGAATATTTTCTTGTAAAAGCCCCCAAATGAGATATTTGAACTCTTTAAATTATTGTTACACATTGAATAGAAACAGAAAGTAATAAATAAAAATATCTAAAGGTGGCATTAAAAATCAATAAATTGTGTTAATTCAAAATGTAATTTTCATTTTTTACATTATAGGTGTAATTTCCATTTTTTAACATGCTATTTTTAAAATTAATCGAAATGAATGTGTTAAATTTGACACTATTTGAATTAATCACGCTGTAAGCAGTAGGATGCAGGGCGTTCCTCCCATTTGAGTAATGTTTGATAAAAAAAAAACTATGGTTTGGTCTTTTCATGGAATTTGTTTAAAAAAATAGAACACCTATCCTTGTCAACATAAATGTGTTTAGTAAAAGAACAGTATGCCTCCACCATTGCATACTTCACTAAAGGCATCAACTGTAAAATAATGCCATATAGAGTTTGGCCAGGGTTTGGCACCATAGCAACAAGGTAGTTGAAGTTATGCAAAAGGATGAGTCATCCAAGCCATTATAGCGGTATTAGTGTGGCTTCCACAGCTCTGTTATGAAATGTGCTTTTTGGTGCATTATATTTTATTATAAAGAGCTTTGGTGGGTATGTGTGAGTATACATAATTATAATGTGCTGCTCTGCTGAAACACAATAGTGATACATTTGAATAAAAATGTATTTAGTTTAAAAGATGAGATAAGTCTAGCTAATGGTTTCAGCATGGAGCTATTCCAGATGATGATCTTGATTTCATCTTTAAGACTATGTGGCCAAAAGTATGTGGACACCCTGGGGTCTGGGATTGTTTTTTCCTGTTTAGCTAGTTTGTGTTTGGCTCATTCCTGTTTCAACATGACAATGCCCCTTTCACAAACACAGCTTTATAAAGAAATGGTTTTCCCAGTTTGGTGCGGAAGAACTGCACACAACCCTGACCTAAAACTCATCACCTTTGTCATTAACTGGAATGCTAACACTAATGCTCTTGTGTCGAAAGGGAGATCATCCCTGCTGCCAGATTCCAACATTTGGTGGAAACTAGAAGAGTGGAGGCTGTTACAGCAGCACATTAATGCCCATGGTTTGGAATCACAAGATTAACTATCACATATGGCTGGAATGTTTGGGGGTCCACATACTTTTGGCCATATAGTGTATGTCACTTCTGAGAGATTATGTTTATGAAATATTATTAAACTTTACCTGCCTGAGATAATTACACAAATGTTCTTTTTGTGTTTAGACAGTAAAACTTCAGCCATCAAGCATTTACCAGCATCCATCACTGCCTACGATCCATCCGACTGTCACTCTGATTCTGAAGGAGACTTTTAAAGATACAGGTAACGTATTTAAGCGTCCTCCTTTGTTGGCATTGTAAAATGTCCAAATGGAGAATGTTCTTGTGTCAGGAGTTTGGATGAAAAATTATAGCATGATACAAATCTTTGCCGCATTCTGCTTTCCAAAAGACCGCATTCATCCTGATTTCCCACCTCTGCAGGACTGTAGATGTGTATCTTTCCTCCACAGTTCCATTTCATCCAGACTACCTCTGGAAAAAAAGTCCTCTGTTATGTCCAAATCACTACCAATCAAAACAGGAGAACAGAACATACGTAAAACAAGACCAAATACCAGCAAAACGAAATCATAAAGAAATGCCCTCCTTCTGCTCATCTCTCCTCTTTGCCATTTCCTCTATTTTTGCTCTCATTTCATCTCCCTTTCAGTCCAATATTTGTGGTCCCTTCATGAGCATCTGCTGTATGTATTTCTCCAGATCATCACGTTTACTACTGTCTGGCTGCTTTCCAGCCACATAATAATCTTCATTTCTCGTCACTGCAGGTGCTAGGGCTGAGTAATAATACTGCTTCTGTTGAGGAGGGATCACAGGCATTCGGACCGGAAAACGTGGTTTGGGGATGGGTACTGGCTGAAATGTCTGTGGGTACAGCGGAACAGGGTAGCTGGTGTAGTAAGGCTTCTGCTGGAGTCCTGCAGGGGTTTTTCTCAGCCGGGGCTGGACCCAGCTATGGTAACGGCGTCTGAGAGGCAAAGTGTAGGGGTCATCCACTGAATTTCCCAGGAAGTTGTTGAGGGTGTGAGTGGGTTTGGGCACGTAGTAATGGGGTCTGTGTCGCTGGGGAGGAGGAAAATAGATAGGATGGTAGTCTGGATAGGGCCTCCTCTGGTAGTAAGATGGATATGTGTAGGGGTAAAAGGGATTGCCAGTCCAGACAGACTTGGGGGATTTGAGCCAGAGTTTCTGTTTGATTGACAGAGGCTTCTGAGGTTTTGGCCAGACCTTTTGATTGGCCAGCAGAGGCTTCTCAAGTTTCCTCCAGAGATCCTGCGTTTTTTTTGGAGATTTCTCCTTAAACCATGTTTTAAGGAGATTGACAGCTGGAGAGGGTTGTTTAGATATGGGGAAGCTATTTTGATTGGTTGAAACCGGCGATGCTGGGAAACCATTGGGGGATGAGAATGAAGAAGACAGCGGTGTTAGAGGTTGTTGCCAATGAGACATCATCTCAGGCGGCACGTCTTTCTTCTTCTTCTTCTCCACATCACTAATTATATCTACCACATCGTCTGCAGGGAGGTGGAGCTTGCTGGAGATCTCAATCAGCTTGTCGATGGTCTGGGGATCAATATCATCCTCCTCTGTCACCTCCTGCTCCTCATCAGACCTCTTGTCCTCCACGGCGTTGGACAGAGATGAGCTGTACTTCTTGTTCCCGTTATTCTGTTTGACCATGTAGCGCAGCAGCATGTCTGAGGCAATGTCAGCCAACTTCTCCTCCTCCATCTTTGCTCTCTGTGCCTCGACCGCCTGCCTCCTCATCTCCTCCTGCTCTGCTTTAGCCCGAGCCTCCTCCTCCTCAGGACTCAACACCTCCTCGTCTTCGTCATCCTCCTCTTCTGGTTCATCATCTTCCATTACCTCCTGCTCTGCTGGAGGCTGGGACTGTGCGGCATTACTGCCAGCATAATTACTGTCGTCCATAAAATTGCCGCCCCTGAATGTTGGAGTGTTCAGGGCTTTCTGTGTCTCCTCTTGCCATTTTAGTTTCTTCTTAGAAATGGCAAGGTCACTGCCTTTGTTAATGGGTATAATGTCATTGTAGCTGTTGTAACCTCTGCTCTCTCTCTGGTTTTGCTCTGAATCTTCCTCCCTCTTAGTGGCGGTGTTCAAACGAGGAAACTCCTTCATCATAGTCTCGAGGCTCTTTAGCTCCTCGGGGCTGAGCTGCTCCTCCTCCTCATTGCTGTTTGGTCCCTGCTGGGGGGAAGCACCCTGCCCATTCTCTCCTCCTCCTTCTAGACTAGCGGGCTGCTGCACTGTTTGGACCCGGACTGTCTGACTTGTGGTACGACTGGTCACCTTCTCTGTCAACCTTTCCTCTTCTTCCTGAGCTTTCTTCCTCTCTTCTTCCTCCTGTCTCTCCCGCTCCTTCCCCTGTGCAGCCATCAGCAGCTCTAACTCCTGTCGTCCATCTCTGTCACGGTCTGCTCCCTCCGTAATTCTCACTTCTCTGTATGTCTCTTCTTTTTTAACCTTCCCTCTCTCAGCATTCATCCCTTCTTCCATGCCATCGTACTCCTCTCCCTCCCTCCTTCTCTCTACTTGTGAGCGATTCAGGGCCTCCAGTAAAACTGATGCTAGTGTTTTGGGATCCACATCTTTAAAAAGCTCCTCTTCTTCCTCTGCCTCTTCTTTTCGTAAAGATCGTCTCTCCTCATCCATCCTTTGCCCATCCCCTGACACCATCACCCCAGGAGGAGTATCTCTGTGTGGTTTATTGACATCTTCAGGGGTGTTGATCGGATTGGGGGTTGATAGATGGAGGAAGGAAGCCCCTGTCAGGAGAACCAGGAGGATAAGGGCACTTGAGGCATCATGGTACACAATCATGGCCACTCAGAACAGGCCCTGCTGTGAGCAGCGAATGGGATCAGAAATGCCTAGATGAGAGAAAAACACAGACACACATCTTTAGTTTCAATATCTCTGACTTCATAGCACAGTATCATAGAAATTCCATCCCTATTAGACAATTCTGCACCTCAAGGTGTTACTTCTCAGTGCCATTGCAGAAAGTAGGAGGTCAGGGTGGTGAATAGGTGAGTGTCATGGCATGTCTAAACCTAATATGAAAATAAAAAAAAATATTGAAATGGATATCATATATGGCTGCTACTCCACCTCCTCGGCCAGTGCCTCTAGGAATGTGAGTGGGGGGTGGATTCATTTAGGCTAACATACTCCTTGTGGGACAACCAGGTCTCAGTAAGACAAAGTAAATCACTATTATAATCTGATTATATTCATTATTGATAATTCATTCACTTAAACAGCTTTAGAGGACAGAGACCTGATATTTAACAATCCAAATGTCATTCTTTTATTTTGTGCTACTGAGAAGTTGTTTTTAATGTTAATTAGGTTTTTATGTTTAACTCCTCTTGTTTTTATTTCTTTAAATAATTTAGGTGGTTGA
>JAGRRF010012759.1:21241768-21255985 GCA_019097615.1 Morone chrysops | reverse complement strand
GTAAGACAGCAGCTCTGCTTCCTGGTCCCAACTCTGGACTGTCAGGATTTAGAAATAAACGTCGTCAGATAAGAGAGGGGCTCCATCCAAAGTGGGATGGATGCCGTCTCTCCTAATCAGACCAGGTTTTCCCCAAAAAGGCTGCCAGTTTTGAAGCCCACATTGTTTTATGTACTGTTGAAGTATGCAACTTCAACATAGTGATGTAGAAACCAGAAGAACACCAGTACACATCCACTGAGAATGGACTTCACAGTGAGGTAGGAGACAGGAAAACCTTAGAAATACATAATTTGCATATTCATAGATTGTGGAGTAAATTACTTTAGAGGACACAAAAAGAGTAAGTTATCGTAAGATAAACGATGAAACATGTAGCCTAATTACTCAGTATTGTGTATCGATTTATGTGCAGCTCAGCAGCTGGTTCAGAGTTAAAAAGGAACGACTTATGAAGAAAGTGGTCAGTATGATAGTTTCACAGACATTCATTGACTAATCATTACCTAATGACTCATTAATATAGGCTCTCCTAGTCTGTTCTCTAGTAACTCATCATTATGAGTAATAAGTACTTATTAATACTATAATTATCAAGTTGTCCCTCACTTGTCCCTCACTTGTTTTGATTAAGTAATCATTAACTAAATGTTGGGCTAGTTACACAATGTCTTTTATCTATAATTCATAACTCATTACCTTTTCAAAAAATAATTGTATTACTTTACTCATTACTCCCTGCTAACCGTAATTAGTTACACTACTAGTTATATTACTTTTCTGCTACTCCCCACAAAATTGATAATTGTGTTCCTTCTTCCCAAAATTCAGACTTATGATGATTAAAGTTTTGTTTATTAAAATTAAAAGTAATATTTCTAGCTGGTGAATGTGCGTTTTCATCTTCCAAACTAGTTTCCTCCACAATTACAAAAGTGAATCCAAGGATGTGACTGGATTGTTGGATTTCAACAAAAGTAAGGTTGCTAACAAAAGTAAAGTTTTAACTAATTATTTTTGTGGGGGGAACTGTAATATTATTACTGAAATGTATGAGAAATTAGTTACCCTCCTGGTTTCACATGTGCCTTTTCTAGCCAGCCGATGAAGATCTCTTGGTCGAGTGAAAAGCCCTTATTTAGCTAATCAGGAAGATGGACCAGTTAAAGCACTTTACACCGCAGGCACGACGAAGAGAAAGAAATTAATTTATACAAATTCACACAGTCATACATTGGGAGCTATTTGGGGCTCAGTATCTTGCTTAGGGAAACTTCAACTTCCACTGTAGTTTCTCCTACATGCTTGGAAGGTGAGCTGTGTTCAGTTAATTGCAATCTGCAACTTCATCACTAGATGCCACTAAATCCTATCAGTCTTATTCCTGCATAAATGAGTATTGTAAAAGGATGGACCAGTCAACATGCACGACGAACGTGATACATTGGAAGCAATTTGGGGTTCAGTCTCTCGCTCAAGGACACTTCGACATGGAGCGGGACCTCCACCTCTACCTCCTAAGCCACAGCCGCAGGCATGAGCAAAGTAGGAGAGATGAATACATGCAAAGGTGTGGCCATCCAGGAGCAGCAGGAGTAAGCGCCACTGCAACACAGGTTGTTTTTCTGATAGAGTACTATCACTCATCACTCCTCATGCTGCTGGAGAGTGGAGGGACCCCCGCTGTCCTTGGTGCTGAAGTCAACACAGCGTTCTGAAGTGCAACAAGTGCAAGTGCACAAACGGGTTTAAAAGATCACAGTGTGGCTCCAGGTCTCTCACATCGCTCGTCTTTTTATAGATTTAACTACAGCCTACAGCGCTGCAAGGGGTCACGCCACACTGTGCAAAAAAACGTCTGCGGTACTTTTCTCTATTATAGCGCCAAAAAAATCTTCTCTTATAAAGACAAGGCAGAAAAATCTGTCTGGGTGAGATCCTGATTATATAATAGTAGGATACAATGTGTGTGGTAAACATTTTAGAGATAATTTTGATGTTTCTAAAGACTTTTTCAAATGAAACAAGTTCATTTGTGAAAGAAACGCAATTTCAAGACCCAATAACAGACATTGATCTGGGCATATTCTGCAGTGGAGGTGGATGGATTGCAGGAGATGCGTAAAGTGCAAACACGCAGCAGGATCTAATGTGATGGATCTTATCCTCCACATAAACCAAACAAATCAGCTTGGTTATATGGGTTTCATCCTAACCAGCAGAAGGTGAGTTTCTGGCCTGAGCAGGTTCCACCAGGGTTTATAGCAGCAAAGTGGATTAATAATCTGCTTCTGAGAGGCAAGACGAAAGAAAAACCTATCAGCATAAAGCCACCTCCAGACTTCTGTCAACATGAGTAACCTCCCTGCAGCCTACACACTCAAACTGTGAACCCCCAGCAAACATGGACGTCAGTGTTATGCAGACATTTTAGACACGACAAAGGACTTGTCACTGTCTCTGTGGCATAATTTTCACATTTTCACTGTGAGAATAACATCACCGCACCTTAACGCACACAAAGCCTTCCTGCCTTTTTTATGGCAAAAGCAAGTCATAGTGATGATGGCTGGAAATGACGCTAATTGTGAAGATGATGATGATGATGATGATAGGCCACCTCTGTTTGACCATAAACAAAGAAATATGGCAGTCCAATTATCAATACATTATCCCACAGGGGCCGAACATCACAACAACATAATACACATTTAAAAACCGCCCATATGTCTATGAACCATTGGCTCCAAATGTATATGATCAGTAAAATATAAAAGTGTATATATCTCATACATTTAAATGAAATTTAAGGTAGGGGGAGGCTCATATTGAGCTATCAAACCTGCTCCAAACTGACAAACAACAGAAATAATTATCCACTTTTGCAAATTTTGGATAGTTTTTGCCGATGTGAAGGACTCTGCACACTGAAAATAAAAAAAGAAGAAAAAGAAGAGCTTTGGTTTTTGGCTTAAGAGTGGTTGTTATAATTTTTCAACAAAAAAAATTCCAGTGTCAATAATCATCCATTCTCAAAAGATTTTACAGGCTTTTTCAGCAGAGAAAATAATACATATAAAATAATAAATAAGTTGACACTTACTTGCAGTTCAGGTTGAGCAGCGGGGGGATTCCAGCTTTCACTCCTCGTCACGTCACACTCAAAGCAGCTGGGACTTCTGCTTTCATGCACAGACCCCACCGCCTGAGTTGCACTGTGCGGTAACTGTTGTTATTGTTGTGTGAGAGTTGTTTTCTAATTTTAAATGTCGTCACTGTTGTTGTTTATTGCCGTCTCCTCCTGCGCTCCTCTCCCGGGATTCCGCTCTTTGGCTCGGTCTGTTTTCAGGCGGCTGCGGCTCTCTTATACCACCACCCACGTGACACCTGCGTCAAGCGGTGCCCATTGACGTCACTAGACTGGGTTTCATTCATAAGATTTTTCTGCAAAATCCTCCATCCCCAACCCCTCCCCCGCACCCACCAACCCTCTTTCATGGAACCAATTAGCAGCAGTGATCGAGCTGCTGAATGAACAGAAGCTGCTGAATGAATTCGCAATTTATGGCGATGTCTAGCCTCTCTGGGGCCCACAGTAGAGGAAGAGGTGCAAAGTGAGTTTCATCATGGACTCATTTATGTAGTTCCTCAGTCCAGGGGCGGATCTAGAGGGGTGGCATAGGGTACTGCCACCCCCAAAAAATGCCTTACCACCCTGACTGTCAAATCTAGACATTAAAGTAGGTAGGTCATTTAAAAAAAACAAAAACAAAACAACATTATCTTATATTTGCTGAAACTTTCGCTTTATCCTGAGTAGAACACGAGAACATGTGTTAAAAATCTCGTTCCTCTGCCTCCTACTAGTACTCCTAATGGCATTTCTAAGAATCCAACAGACGAAAACAACTAGAATAAATAATAATTCATTCATGTTGGGCAGGCGATCCTAACTGGGGCTGATTATGTCACTCAATCACTGTCAGATATATTATAAGAGATTATCAGAGATGGAGCTCTACAGTCTAAAGTTCATATACTGAAGCATTATTTACTCAAGGTCAAGAAGGAGCTTTTAAAAATGGAGGTTTAAAACGTTACATAATATGTTAAAGGTCCAGTGTGTGACATTTAGGAGGATCTATTGTCAGAAATGGAATATAATATTCATAGGCATGTTTTCATTAGTGTATAATCACCTGATTATAAGTATGCTTGGAAGGTGAGCTGTGTTCAGTTACATGCAATCTGCAACTTCACCACTAGATGCCACTAAATCATATCAGTCTTATTCCTGCATAAATGAGTATTGTAAAAGAACATTTCAAAAAAGAAAAAAAAGACCATTTGCCTTTCGCCAACATAGATGTTGTGTATCCTTTTAAAAGAACAAAAAAGAAAAATAAGACAACCAAAGAAATTGCAATGTAAAATATATAATTAAGGTGATTTATTTACAAATGACTATTCATAAACACAAACATTCTCAAAAGTGTCAGGGAGGATTGGACGGCATGGTTGTGCCAAATAAAATGAAAACAACATAACAAAACTGGGCCCAAACTACCAGCAGCCACTTTAAAAAACTATCACTCACTTTTTGACTCAGTTTTCACATCCCCCTCCCTCAAACCCTTTCATATCCCATCATCCCTCCTACAGTTTATTATCTTGGTTCACCTTTATCCATTATATGCAAAAAAACCCCATTTAATTCAATATCTTAATTTCTCTTTGTTTAGTGACAATACAAAATGTAAAAATAAACAATATACTACCGTGCACATGTGTAGTGCTCCCACATTACAACACTTCAGGAGTCTCACAACATCACTCTCGTCTCCCTCGACAATTCATTAGTATGGCCGTTCTAGTTTTTCTTAAAATCACATCACGTCTCCCTGTGAAGCTTTGGTGACCCGTAGTAGGGCTCCAAACCGCCAACTGGCTTAGACTCATCCTATCAATGCTTCACACTTGTGGCCACACAAATGTATTCATATAGCAGTTTACCCTAACACTCTTTTCTGCCACTGTTATGGTTAAAGTGTGGTTAATTTAGGCACAAAAACTTGGATAAACTTGAAAAATCTGTGTTAAACCAGTATTGAGTGTTGGTGGGAAAGTGGAAATGAATTTCCAAGGAAATTGTCCCACAAGTCAACATAAATTTGTATGCAGCACCCATTCATTTCTGTACAAAAAGATTTACCAAGCATTACTTAGAGTTCTGGAACATACGTTGTAATTATGCTTGGAATATCCGTTTTTTCCAAGCGCTGTATTTGTCTGTGAAATTCCTTCTGATTTGTTGCACATACTGCAGTTTTACTTGTAGGGAGAGTAGTCCGACTTTCAGACAAGCACAGATACAGAACATCAGGAACACACCTTTCAATTCCGCTTAAAATGCTTTATTACTTTACAAAATTCATTGAGGCCCTTTAGCCTTTGCTGTAAAACATTACACAGATTAATGGAGCTTCTGCTTTCAGACACTAGAGCCCCTTTACAGCTCTTTCAACCATGCATGGTCTCATCCTCTCTTCTTTTTGAAGGAACCAAATGACTTACAGCAAAATATTTAAAATCAAAAACTTAATTCTCTTTTCACATAGATTAATTTATGGACAAGACATTCACCAAATTGATAAGACATTTCATATGATGAGCTTATTGAAGTTCAAAGTAGGTATTAAATAAAATCTCATCAAGTGGAGAAGAAAAATATCATTTGACACACTATTAAAATAATATCCCTTTGAAGAAGAAAAGTGGCAGCAGAGGGTTAAAACCATCAGAAGCAAAATAGCTTTGGCTGCAAGAGTCCACTAAATATCTTCAAGTGGGTGCATGCTCGAATGTACAGAGGATTGTGAGGAGGATCAAGGCCTCAGTATGCTTCAAACAAGGTGCTTGTGAGAACATCTGGATCCCATTTTCTGAAAGCAAAATCAGGGGTCTCTATACAATTATTGTAACTGTAAGAAGGCAGGGTTTGAACTTTACCTTTTGCATTTTATGTGTGCACAACACCACAAATGCCCTTCAAAGAGTTATTGAATCATGACTTCCAATAGCAGTATGCAATAGAAGCTAACTTCTTGGATTGGGGGATGCAGCAAGGAGGGCAATTTAAAAAAAACGTATCAAATTTACAAACATTACATCACAACCTGTGGCACAAGGCCAGAAGTCAATCAGACAGAGGTCAAGACTGCTGGGCAGACAAGATGCTCTGATGACACTCCACTTCTTAAGCACTCTTGGTGGGATTTGAAGACTTGAGGTTGACATAGCCAAACCACACTGCAGACACCACATCATAAAGCCATGCCCAGTGGAATTTTGCAATGACAACAAGCTTTTCACCCTGCCTTCCAGCTAAAAAAAACAGTTTGCTTTTAGAAATGGTTGGACATTTAGTAAGAATTAGTTTGTTGAAAGCATATTAGGCTTTTGGGGCCACAGGAACAAAATATATTCAACCTCTGAGATTCGAATCAAAATATTTTTTTTGCTAGAAGTCTGAGGGATAAGACATAAAATATATCAAATGTAATCTCAGAACTCAAATAATTTGTCCCTAACGCTGTTCCACATACAGCGCATGCATGAGCAGCAATCTGATGCCATTTTTTTTGCAGCAGTTGTCAGCAGATCATACATATTATCAGCCTCTCTTTCCCATTTTTTTTTCATTTGCTCCAATGCATGCTGATACAGTACATCAATCTATCTCTAACAATGTAGAAAACAATCAGATCACACAGTGAGCCCTTACTCTTAGAACATGAACTAACATTCAGAGTTCAGCAAGGTAAAACAAAGGATTAGTCATTGCTGTGTACAGACAACAGATCGGCAGTGCCATTTGGCCCTTCTTTAGACAGCTTCAGACTGAATGTCCTGCAGCCTGTTCCTGACAATGACCTCTACCTTTTCTTAGGGTTAGGTGATCATGGTCATGATCAGCAGGTTACATTCCATTCATTTCTAACTGAGGAAGAACTTGGCTGATGGGTACATTGTCTCTAATGGTTTGTCAGGAGCAAACCATTAGCACTTTAGCATTTTACAGATTTTAAAACAAAAAATAGTCAAGCAGACAGAAGACTGATCAGATGCTAGTCTGTTAGTTTCTCTGCAAAACATTCTGTTTTGATTTGTTCAGGGTCTAAAGCTGACCTTACGTCAGATCCGGAAATATTGCAAGTACTGGTCATGGGCAGAATTGCATCTTGCAGATGTGTAACTCCAGCTTTGGATCTGACCTCAACCATATCTGTCTGACCACCACCCTTAACCCAATTGTCTCATCTTGGATGCCAAGCTACAGTGCCTGGGTGACAGAATGCCTGGATCCTTCTTGCTCCACTGTGTTGTCTTTCTTTCTCTTCATGACGCAGACTCTTATTCCCTTGACCAGCAGCTGACCTAAACCCCATCCGTCTTTGCTTGGATGCCTAACTCCGACCAGGCTCACCTTTATTCTCTTTTACTTGTTTTTTCTGGCTGCTGCCTCCTGGGTCTCCATATGTCACGTCGAGTGAGTGACATGAACTAGCTCATGCACTGACCATCTTATCAGGGTTCAATCTATGTGTTTGTGACCAAACAACAGTGGTTCTGGACCAATCAGCGTCCTTTGAGGAAGTATTGGCAGCTATGGCCTGGGCGCTAAGTGTGACGCAGCAAGAAGTCACAGCTTGTTAAACAACGGTGGCTGCTGAAGAGGTTAGTAGTTTCTGCTAGCATCAGAACTGAAAAGTATTTCTTCATTGAAATTTTTTTTTATGGAAAAAATGTTTTGTTTTTTTCTCGACTGGACAGTTAAGGTTTATTGATCAGAATGGTTGAAACTCGCCAAAACAGATGGTGATAGATGGTTCATCCAGTCAACCCAGGTATTTTGTTTTAGTGCGTGCCCTTTTCCAGGGTCAGTTTGAAAGAACCCATGAAACTAGCTGATGAAGTTTTAAGCATAATCTCATGTCAGCAAGGCCCAGAATTAAAGAAAAACAGTCTAGCTAAAACTACACCTCTTCTGTAGACACTAATGTCCAACTTTGAATCTTTACCTTGCCCACATCTACTACCATTCATCAATTTCCAACAACCACACCCATGTATTTCATAGATTAGAAAGGTTGTGTAAGAAAGGAATGTGATGAGAGAAGAAAAAAAAGAATATTATTTTCCTATTAGAAATTAGTGTGTGTCCAGAGGACATTATACAAATGATATCCCGTTATAATGAAAAACCTACATAAAATATGAGGCAATACAAAGATGCTTTTCCATGGATTGAAAATGTAACAAAAACCCAATCAGCGACTGAATCAAGATTAAGATCTGGAAGTAATATTGTGAGATTGCGTAAAAGAAACAACTTTCCAAAAATATCTGTTCAGCTGCGTGAAATGAGCAATTCATACAATCTTCCTAAGATACCATATGACCCGGTCCTATTTTAGATGAAAGAGTTTTATGAAAGCCCTGACACCCCACACTGTCAATAGTGATGTCAAGTCAAAGATTTTGTAGACATAGCCTAGTTCGAATCAAGTCTATGGGCAGTTCAAAGAAAATCCTACTGGATGATCACATCGTAACAAATAATCAGCTAAACTTTTATGAAAACTATAATTACAGACATACTAATTTAAAGACAGTGGAAATTAATTAAGAGCTTTTATACATACCCTGAATTCTAGTATACTCATCCCAGCCCATAGCCTTTTATGAATAACATAAGAACACAGCAGTATACACACTAATGTTACACTATACTAGAGGTGTTTACATATTCACTATGTATTATCGGCTCAGTCTATTACACGTGTGAGTAAAGTTGGGTTGTGATTGTTTCTTCTGTTTTAGTTCCAGAACATGTTGCAATTATGTAATATGTAATATATATATATATATTTTTTTTTTTTTCATACCAAAACAAACATATAGGATCTATCTAGAGATCTATCTAGAGTCAGTGAGTGGTTCGTCTGTCTTGGGCTACTGTGGAAACATGGCGATTCAACATGGTAGCCTCCTTAGAACAGGGCCTACTCAAATAGATAAAAACGTCTAATTCTAAGGTAACAAAAACATTTTCAGGTGATTATACACTAATGAAAACATACCTATGATTTTCCATTTTGGCCAAAAGATCAACCTGTTATGTTACACACTGGACCTTTAATTAAAAATCCCTAACCCAATGTGAGTATAAACATACAATGTTTGTGCATTTGTAGAACCACACATACATTTGCCAGAAACTTGCCCATTCACTGACACTAAATTATTTGTCTTATTACAAGCTGATCTGAAAGTTGAGACAGAAAACAACTTTCCACTTCATTAAAGCTGCAGGAGATAACTTTTACTTATATTTGCAGAAACTTTTCCTATATCCTCATAGTAGTACATGGGACAGATGATCAGGTTCCTTTTGCGCATCGTAGTGTTCTTAATGGTATTTGCAAGAATCCACCGGGCCTGAAGCAAAACAACCAATCAGAGCCAAGAAAGATAGTTGATCAAATATTGATGCTGGGAATGAGATCTTCATTGGCTCTGATTGGTTGTTTTGGTTCAGGCCCGATGGATTCCTGGAAATGCCATTGGGAACACGAGGAGGAGCAAGGGGAACCAGCAACAGACTGACATCTGTCTTGTGTATTACTATCAGGATATAGTAAGGAAACCATGTAAATATTGTATGTTGATCTAGGCTTTTATTTTAAACTAGGTAACAAACAAAACTCTGACCAAACCTGAGGTATGGACCCACCATGATCCTGGTAAACCGCTGCATCCCTAAAGAATACATTCAAAACTAGTTGCAGTCAGTTACTGTTTAAAAAATGCACTTTGCTTAAATGAAATGACACTGTAACCAAAGTGACCAATGCAAGCATCACTTACAGGAAATGCATTAAGTGACCCTGCTCTTTACCTTTACTGACTTCCAATACTCTAGCAGCCTAAGATGGCATTTTACATCAAATTAGATCACTAACATCAGTAACAACCACACATCAAAAAATAATAGATAAAACATGTATGGGGCCGTAGGATATACTTGTCTAAAATTCTGTTTATTCTAAATGCCCTGAAACTCCAAGGCAGAAGAATGTCAAGTTCCAACTCCAGTGCCCATTGTGTTAGGTAAGATGGGCTAGGGATGAATTCCAAACAGCACAACTGTGCCTCAACAAAAATTCTTAAATCATCAAATGTAATTCAAATAACTGTAATAACAGACTGACAGAGATATTTATGTAGATGTAGTTTAAGTGGAACATCTAGAGAGTGGAGGCCTAAAAACAAAGCAAAATCCTGTTTTCTTATACCGTATTTATGGCACTCAGTCCTATTGGTTAAGATAATGTTTTACTTAACTACCCACTACAATTGTTTCACACTATGTAACTATTGGCTCTGGGCTGGGACATGTAATGCTTTATGGCAGTAGCCACACAACTATGTCAGGGCTTTTGGTGAAAGTGGACCATATTTTAGGTAGTATGTTCATTTTCCCTTGTTATAATCACATACATAACCAATAGGAATAATGGCTAATGCTACAAAAAAAAAAGAGAACACAGAATTTTACTTTAAAAAGTCTGGTGGTATTCTATATTTTTCTGACTGTCATCAAATCTCATGTGCAGCTGTTTTAGGAAATAACTGAGGCATTTAAAAAAAAAATTAACCTATATAATTGTGAGCTATTTCAAAATATTTATGAGGGAAGGAAGGCAGGAAAATCACAAACTTTGAGAGATGGACTAACACATGATTAGTTTTTGTCTTTTCATGAGAATTGTTGAAAATACAAAAAATACAGAAAAATATCAGGGATTTTTTTTAAAATATACTAAAATATCTGACCAAGTCCCACATTTAGTACCTGACAAACCTTCACAACCAACTCTAGCGTCAAACTGCCAGGCTGACTCACTTTGACTCTTACACCAGTATCCACTCTGATAAGCAAAGCTGGACTCCCCCCTTTAAAAATCTCAACACACAACCCCCCTGCAGACACACACAAGTTTAAAAAGGTATCCCATTTCCTATACCCTATGCTCAGAACACACACACACATACACACACACACACACACAAAGCTAAAGGGCCAATGCAAGAATCTTCCATTTTTAACTGAATGTCTTTCCCCCAGTTAAACACTGTACATCCCCAGAGCCACAGACACACAGAACCAACTCTGCCAGTCTGAGCTACAGTCAGTCCCAGATTCTGTCCCGCCCCCCTCACGTCCAGCCCTCTGCCTTGGTATCTATAGTCTCTCATAGCACTGCTGTGTACTACGCCAAGCCCATCTCTTCCAAAACACTCCTGGGTGACTCGTCCTCCTGTAAAAGGAAACAGAGAGATGGTTAGAATAAAGAAGTCAGTGACACCTAAAAAAAAAAATAAACAGTAAAAAAACAAAAACAAATACACACATCAAAATGTAATGGAGCAGCCAGCTCTCAGAGGTACACTAAGTAACTACAGTCAGATGTTTGAGGTGCAATTTTCACACGAGGAAAGAACACGTTGTTCTTTGTATTTACTGTACTGTGACTCTGTTATTTGAATGGATGCAATGAAAAGTTGCCAAATGTTTGATGGTTACTTATTTCTGATTTAGTACGTTATCGTAACTAGGGCTGTACAATTAATTGGCATTTTATCAAAACCGCAATATGACAATATCTAAATTGCAGAAGTTGCAGTTCTTTGATAAAGGTAAAAAACAGCATTATAACGAAGTGCTGTAGAGCTGTAAAGATGCCATCTTCAACCAATCTTGTTCTCCAGATATAAGAAAACATGTTTCTTTGGTTTTTAAAAGTTATTTTTTTTACAGTAAAAATGATCATTCCAATTAATCATGAATCACATTGTAATATCAAAACAATCACAATTTAAGTTTTTATCATAGAAAGTGAGTTCCACTTTGCATCTAGTAAACTTGAAGTTTGAAGTGTCATACTTTTTATCCTACCAACAGTTGAGTTTCAAACAAAATATGCAAGTTTATAAAGGCGATCTGAGTGAGGGGCTAAAATACAACAAATTCCAGGATATTTGGTAAATTAAAATATTTCCCAGGTGTTTACATGACCACGAAACTAGTCTCTAAATTTTCAGATTTTCCAGGAAGTGTGGGAACCCTGACTATCTGTCACTAAAATTACAAGAAATGTCTACATGCTACATGTAATGATGATACTTGGGAATAAAGCTGTGTCAGTAACATTACAATCAGTTACACTAACTTTAATTCTTAGGCCTAAGAATAAAATACTACAAAGGCACAGTTTTTGAGGCACAGGTGCAATGGTGCTAAATTTATGCAGTTTCCTAAAATCCTAAAATGGTTTCTGGGCCCCAGGAAAGTTTCTACTTGGTATTTGTCTTAAACAGTAGTTCAAATCTGCAGTAAATATTAGCTGGCAGGGCAGTGCATTTTACTGGACGACTTCGGTAACATCAGCAGACTTTCAGTGAAACATTTCTCAAAGAAATGAATGGTGAGCTAATTACAGTGTAAGTGCAGGCACAGTATACTTTTGGATAGCCTAATGCTGGTTGCATTTGTGTTAGTTTGAACAATTAATAATGGTTTGTTGACGTTTTTGAGAAGAGACAGACCTCGCTGGCACTGTCAGTTTAATCACCGGCAGGACAAAGGTTTTATCCAGAGTCTGCAAAAGCAGGTGTCTCCCAAAAGCCCATGGCAGAACTTTCTACTGGACAGAAAACCCAACCCTCCTTGGTGGAGGTAGTGGGTGAAGCCCAGGTTACCTCCTGCAGCAGGTCTGCTTGTTCAATGGCTTTGAGAACGCTCTTCTTAGACGTGTCCTGAATCTCTCCTCCCATCAGGAACTCATCTAGAATGAAGTAGGCCTTCTCAAAGTTAAAGATGATGTCCAGCTCACACACCTGCACAAACAAACACAAGTCAGTGCTTTCTACAGCAGGGGAAGTTTTTACATGCTCACTTCACTCTGAAACCTTAAGTTTAGTGGTGTGAAATCAACAACAGAGAGACTTACACTGCCAAAGTACTTATCCAGCAGCTCTACGAAGCGGTGGATGACTTCCAGTGTGATCAGCTCATTGTCCTGCTCTTCAATTGCACAACAGAAATATAGACTGGCATACCTGCATGAATACACACACAATCGCATACACAATTAACAGAAAATATGGTATAAATGCCTGAAATAATGAATTATTCTCTGAGGTGTTGAAAACAAAGTGAAAACATTTATATATGAAGTATATACAGTCCTGTTCACCATTATTGGCACCCCTTAATTTTTTGCATAACCTCTACAATAACTTCAGAAATATATAGAAATGTACCAAATTTATATCATCAGGATCTTTTAATTGGAGGTCCAACGTAATTTAACAAAGAAAATTGTTTTTTCAACTTACATATTGTAATTTCAAAGAAGAAACAGAAAAAACAGTATGTGCAGCAATAGTGGCACCCCTCTTTAATATTTGATTGCACACCCGCTGGCAGTGATGACAGCCTCCAAATGTTTCTTGTAGCCATCTATAAACTTCTTGCACTTCTCAGCTGGTATTTTCTCCAACTCTTTTCTTTGCAAATTGTTCAAACTCTTGAATGTTTGCAGGTTTCTTTTCCCCAATGGCAGATTTTAGCTCATACCAAAGATTTTCAATTGGATTAAATCATGACTCATTGCTGGCCATTTTAAAACAGTCAATTTTTTCCTTTTCAACCATTCCTGCGTGTTTTTGGATGTGTGCTTTAGGTCTTTGTCTTGCTGGAGGACCTATGATCTTCAACTCAAACTCAAAAGTTTTTTTACACTGGGTAGGACATTTTGCTCTAAAATCTCTTGATAATTCTCTGATTTCATGATTCCTGTGATACGGTCAAGGCCTCCTGTCCACAGAACATTTTCCCAGAAGGATTGTGGTTTGTCCAGATACTCTTTGGCAAAGATTAAGTCGTTCCCTTTTAAATCTTTTCCTCAGCAATGGTGTTTTCCTTGGCCTTCGCCCATGAAGCCCTGTTTGGTTTAGTGTGCGGCGTATGGTACTTGTTGAAACCATGACCCCAAACTGTTCCAGGTTGGCCTTCAGGTCTTTGGATGTTTGACGTGGTGTTTTGTCCAACATTCGCACCAACCTTCAAAGACTTCTCTCATCAATTTT
>JAGRRF010012759.1:21200395-21213229 GCA_019097615.1 Morone chrysops | reverse complement strand
CCCCAAAAAAAAAGAAATGGGGCCTGTACGGGAACAACCTTCGTCCATCAAGTTTGGTCATGTCAAATTAGACAACAAACGCCTAATGGGATTAAAAACAGGAAGTGAATCAAGGCTAGTCACACTTCCTGACTCCCCAGTAACGACTGAGAAATTGTTTTTATCTTATTTGTCTCGGATTTTTAGGACTGTGGAATGTTGGCAAAAACAAGACAGATTAAATGGAATTTAGGTGGTCTGTATTGCAAATTCCAAGGGATTCAACCCTAGTAATCTGTGTTCTGACAGGTTTTTCTGTTTATTGTGTTTCATGCTACCATCACTTTTTTCTAAATATACTGTATGATGTTTCCACCTAATCTTCAGACTATGATTTGGCCGCTGAAGGGATGTCCAAAAACCAAAAGTATGAAAGCATGACATTCAAATGCAGAGGATAAAACAATGTAGTGTGAAATACAAACAATGATGGACCGATCAGAAAGGTGTGAGACACCTAACTTTGGACGATGGAATATGCTAGTGGACTTATTCATGTCAACTTCCTTCCAATCTCTGGCTGGCTTATGGTTTCTGTAAAACTAAAATGGAGAGAAATCAGTGGCATTAATATATCTAGGAAAGCCATCCATTTTCTGAATGCTCTCGGTGTGTAGTTTGTTGTTGTATAATTTGTCATCATCCTTACAACTCCCAATAGCTCATTTTGTACAAAAATGGTCTCACTACAAAAATGGCTAGCATGAGGAATGACGTCATCACACATGAATACAGTTCATTGAATCCACAAGCATTTTAGCTTTTCAGTTATATCCAATTTATGCAATTCCAATACTGTTAATAGAACTCAGTATGCACATTTACTGCATGGGAAGAGCATAACCATGTTTGTAAAGGGGAGACTTATGGGTACCCACAGAACTCATTCTAATTCAAATATCCTGAGGTCAAAGGTCAAAGGATTCCTATGATTCCTGTGTCTTTAATGGAACACAGTCATCACAAAGAGTATTCCTCTATAAAAGAGAAAGGGAAGTAAAAGTAGGGGATGTGTTGCTGATGACAATACAGACAAGAAGGGAAAGGTTGCTGCTCTAACTGGTAAATACATCATTTCACACTAAAAGAATGTATCAAAAGGACACACTCATTCTTGATAGGAGGCAATTTCCATGACCAAAAATTACATGGGCACTATTATTCATGCTGCTGAGTAAACCTCAACAGCCCACTGTGTGGCAAGACTTTCCAACAGAATTCTGATTTGACAGTAATAAATAAAATAATTTGTTTAATATGGCGGCATATCACGGCCAAAAACCGCAAGAGCAAACGAGATCTTGCGCAAGGGCAAATGTGACCCGCAGAAGCGCAAATATAATCAGGATTGAGCGCACATTTTACTTTTGCGCGCAGAATTTATTTTATCACGAGAGCAATACGGAGGCCTGTGAGAAGAAAATTATGCTTTGAGTGCACGCAGAATCAGAAGTACAAACACTTGCTCGGCTGATCGCAAAACTTTAACCTGCTCGATCACAAGTGGTTCTTCCTTTTGGCAGTAAGTGGGCAGACCCAGTCACCATTGTATTACTACACATGATTGGTTACAGTCTCCATCCTTTGTGATTGGCATAAGGGATATCAAAGCAGGAAAGCTAGGGTGTTTAAAGTTGGTGATGAGATAAAGACCTGAGAGTAGTCAACATGTCAAAAAGCATTGATAATTGTTTATTTTTCCTGGAGAGTAACATTCCTTTCTCATCTTGAAGAGAGACATGAATTATACATGATAGGTAGGTGGCTGTGGCTCAGAGGCAGAGCAGGTCGTCCCCTAATCAGAAAGTTGTTGTCCCCGGCTCCTCCCAGCAGCTTTGAGCCATGCAATTAGTTGTTGCCTAATCGTGATGACATTTTGATGGTGTAGACCATGTACAGTTTATATATACACAACTCAACCAATCCACTCACATGTTATTGTGCTTTCACTGCTATATATTGTTATATATTCCAAGACCACAACCTTACCTGACTTTGTTATATAATCTTTTCATTGCTCTGAGCATAATCATGCTGAAATAGTTCAGTGTGTAAGAAACAGGATGTACAGTATGATCTCTTGTGGTAAACTGCACAGTAGGAGTGAAAAGGGGAAAGGAATGGAAAACTCTACTGTTTGGCCTGTGTTAACCTGCATGTGGTTAGAGTGACTAAGTGGGTGAAGTTATGGTGAATGAGACCAAATGTACAGACAGAAGATTAAAACACCGCATTCATGAAGACACTTGCATTAACACCTGGAAATGCACAGTTACATAACCTGACCAGTTCTTGCTGAGCCTTCCCAAAACCACAACACACACAAACAGTGTGGGACACTCTGGAACACTTCACATACCTGCTCTCCAACACTGTAAAAAGCATGAATCCAGAAAAGCACTGCAGTAATTTGACAGATAACACGCTCTGAACACAAGATGCCAGTTTACAAAGATGCCAAAACTGGCATGGGTCTCGACTTGGCAGTGTTTCCTGTTTCCAGGAAAGAGATGTAGAGGCATTGACATTTGGAATTACCCATGTGTATCAAAAGATAAGTTATAAAAGCATACATTTCATTTGGTCTCTTTTAGACCACTAACATTTGCCTTTCTGAGCTCTGGACTCATGTTTGCATGGATTGTTTCTTCAGATGATGTAACACAAAAATAAGTTAATTAAAGGAAGTTTCATTGAATAGTTGAATTTTGTTATTTTGTTAAATAAGTTCCCCATGGGATTATTAAAGTTTTTCTGATTCTGATTCTGATTCTGATTGTTCCTGGAGCTCCTTAGTTTCTTGGCCTCTAAATTATTCAGCTCTAGCTTGACCAAAGGGACAATCATTTGTCAGTATCTTCCAAATCTCTTATAAATTGCATATTGCAAAAAGGATGCATATAAGTATTTTCTGATCTGATGCCTTCATGGTTGTGTCTGGTTTAGGTTTAGGCAACTCCAACTCAGAAAAAGAATCAGTGGGGTTAGGGCTAACCCACTGATGATTTCACAATAGGAGTACTATTTCAAAGCCTTGAGTTTGGCATTATGGTTGACGCCATGTTGTTTTTATACAGCCAGCAGAGGTGACATACTGCAAGTGGAACTGTGCTTATTGGCTGCACAGCTTTGATCATCAATAGCAGGAAACAATGGTGGCTCGCCAGTTCACACACATTCTCATATTACAGATGAACAATACAATACAATATGTTGAAAACTTATTTTAGGCAAAAAATCTTCATTCATGCTATTGGCCTTTTATTGCAGTCAATAGAGCTGCTCCCTGCTGGCCATTACATAGAATGCATGTTTTAGACCCTTCTGTGTCAGCTTCACTTTACAGACCCAGAATCTCTGTTCATTATACTGTCAGTGGTTCAGGCACAGTATTGATTGCTGGTCAGAGTGCAGGTTTGGCAGCACTCAACCCAACACACAATAACAGTACATTCCTCTATAAACGCTTTGTTATTTTCAATTTTTCTTTTCAGTTGTTGCTATTTGCACATCAAGTTCTGACTTACCTCAACCCCACCCCTTCCTTCCTACCTGCAGAGGAGAGTGAGTCACTGTCTCTTTTGAACATTTTTGCACAATCCATTAGGGCCTGTGAGTCAGTGTTTATATGCACCCTCATCTCTTAGAACCTTGATAAGATTTTCTGATTCTTGTCAGTGGCTAGTAGAGACACAAGTCTGACTCAAGCTGTTAGACAGGGCTGTGGCTACTAATGAGGACAGAGGTCATGTTGTCTGTATTTTTTAACACACGTCAATATTCAGTCATATTCATAGCGCCAACTACTGGAAACAGGAAATAAGCCATATAATTTCTGCTTGCAGCTTTAATTTAAAGATAAGTTTCCTTAAATACATAAACAACTAAATAAAACAGTGACAGTCTTTTATACAAAACTTTATCCCTGGCAGAAAACAAAAAAAGAAACCTTCTAAAACAACCATTATTGAGCATTGTTGTTTTCTGCCATGTTCTAGTCAAAAACTGCACAGCCAGTGAGAGCAGCTCAAGCACTGGCTCCGACGAACTGTCATGGCGACGACCATAACGGCAAACTCGAAGCTTCAAAATGGTACTACTCCATAAACGAATGGCCAATGTCATGATAAGATCACACTTGGGCTCCTGGTTGAGGCCCTGTTGTCACATGTATCAGTTGGTAGATTTCCTAAATAACAAGAGACAATATTTTTTTCATGTTTGAACAGGACCCTCTGCTTAATTTTAATTTTAACCTGAACTTGTTCATTGTGGAAGAGGATATGACTATTTTTTCCATCTTACATGAGGTCACTTGGTCTTTTTAAATACAAAAAACTACAAGGCCAAAGACTCACTGCATGAGGACAAACATCCCCCTTTAACCTGGGTGGTTAAAGGTTCAATCCTTTACTTTTGTCAGTACAAGTCAAGACCCCTGAGCACATTCTTCCATTTGCTCAATTCACAGTTGAGCTCAATAAACACCACACACTTCCACTAAAGTGAGAGCTTTACGACAATAACAGAGAGAGAAACAGAGTTATAAATGGAGCACAGATCCTGCTGGATATATAGTCAGAGAGAATCATTTATATATGAAACAAGTCATTCTAACCATACAGCACTTATCTTTAGGAGTACCCCTCTGTGACATGGTTAGCACTGACTTTCTCAGCACTACCCGCTAAAAATATGGAAGCCCATTTCTGCCAATGTGATGGGAAAAAAGGAGATTCTGTAAATCATTATAATGAGAAACTTTCACAGAGGAATGTCTTAAATGTTGAGAAGGTGTCTGCCTCCCAAACCCAAACTGGAGCTTGGTAACTGAAGGCTCTGGCTCAGGTTTTATTTTTAGAGACTTCTTTAAACAGCCTAGTTTAGATGAAGAAATTATTAAAGTTAATTGATGAAGATTGATTGCAGAAAAGCTGTCTTAATATACACCGATCAGCCATAACATTCTAAGCACTGACAGGTGAAATGAATAACACTGATTATCTCGGTATAATGGCAGTGGGTGGGATATATTAGGCAGAAAATAAACATTTTGTCCTCAGAGATGATGTGTTAGAAGCAGGAAAAATGGGCAGCGTGAGGATTTGACCGACTTTGCCAAGGGCCAGATTGTGACGGTTATGACTGGTTCAGAGTAGATCCAAAACTGCAGCTCTTGGGGGTTGTTCCCAGTCTGCAGTGGTCCCATATCAAAAGCGGTCCAAGAAAGGAAAAGCGGTGAAAAAGTTAATGCTGTTTCTGATAGAAAGGTGTCACACACACAGTGCATCAAAGTATGTTGTGTATGGGGCTGCATAACATTATAACCACCAGGGTACCCAGGTGGCTATAATGTTATGGCTGGTTAGTGTATGTCTGGGTTTACAGTTGTTAAGAATCCTGTGTTTGAAGAGACACCGGTACCTGTTGAGGACAGTAGTTGATTAATTTATTTCTCTAATAGTAATAATTTCATCATTAAAGAAGCTAATTAAGTCATTGCTACTCAGGGTTATAGGAATGCATGGCTCAGTGACTCTCTGTCAGCCTGGCTACAGTGCTGGAGCAGAACCTGGGGTTGTTCTTATTTTCTTCTATCACTGTTGAATAATAAGCTGCTTTTGGCCTTTTTCTATGTGTTTTAATACTATCATGCCAGATTGAACGTCATTCTAATAGTTTGGAAGAGCGCCATTTCCATTCAGATTTCCACGCTGTTTGTTTTAATTGGCGATTGGCAATTGGTTATGTGGGAAGACTAATAAATGTTCAATATCAATGCCATATAGAATGATGAATAAAAGGGCTGCTCTGGCATTAAGGAGTGCCTTTCTATAAGACTATCTTTCCAGATTAAATGGGATTCTTTCAGCTTGGTATAATGTCATTTCCTTTCAATTTTTCTTTACACTTTTTGCTTTAAGGTTTGGTGGGTGTGCCATGTTGCTAGCCTCCTATGTTTTAATGTCTTCTTTTTTTTAGAGGGGCTACTATATTACAACTCACTTACTATATCATATAGATTTTCTTTATTCATTAATTTAATTTTTGGTATGGTCTGGTATGAATTGGCACTATACAAATAAAATTGAATTGAATTAAATTGAATTGAATAATAAAGTTGAGTCAGGCTGAGTTGGCATTTTTCATGTCTGTGCAGATTTTGACACTAACAGAGAGTGAATTCCAAAACAGAGAGTGTACCAATAAGAGAGGGTGTGTGTGGTTAGAAAGGAAGAAGCTGAGGTGGCCTGGTGGTTGAGATTATTAGTAACAGGATATAACTCATGGAAAATGAACACATGGGAGATAATAAGTGTGTCTATGTGTGTGAGTGTTCTATTTATAGAACAATAAGAAATGTTCTAAAGTTAGTATATTTTGACCACTTGTAACTCAGTGTAGAGAGAAATGTCAGACACAGAAGTGCATTTTTGTTTTCGAGACATAGCTGGATCTCTATGAAAAGACATTATTAGTTTTAGGTTGTTTTTTTTTTTACGTTTTGCAACTTAAGCTACAGATATGCAACTCTGTGATTATCAACATATTAAAAAGAAAAAACAAGGGACCAATTGACCTATTTTATTCCAGATGTATATCATTGTTAATACACAGTATACATACCACACAATCATTTAATTGACATATGATATAACACTGTTACAAATACCTGGAATAATAATTGCATTTGTTTTTCAGTATGAGTCCTGCTTCATAGCGTCGCTGTGTGGTTCCTTTAAATTACTACAGAACTTCCACTGTGACACAGTCAAGTCAAATCCCATCTATTTCAAGTTGTTTTCTGTGATGTGCTAACCAGGGTTTTGAAATAATTATATACAACTATATCTACAACTTACTATGTAAGGTGTTGTCTATTCATTTAGCATTCATATATAAATAATTATGTCAAAAGTCGTCAGCGGATGGCGCCGTGGCTTAGTTGGTTAAAGCGCCTGTCTAGTAAACAGGAGATCCTGGGTTCGAATCCCAGCGGTGCCTTTTGTAATTCAAGGAAGAGGTCACATATCTACCTTATAGATACGGTCATGGTACCTTCCTTGTTTGCGTTTACGCGCTGCGAAGTGCCGCCATACGTCAATTCGCGCATGAGCCTGGTCATAACATTATGCAGACCCATACGCAACACACTGTGATACACTGACCTCTGACAGCTTTCTATCAGGACCAGCATTAACTTTTTTCAGCAGTGTCTCTGTTTGTTTTTCGCTTTCCTCTCTGTGTTTAGACACAACCACTGACTGTCCATAGCTTCCGGGTCTGAAAAGTGAAGCCAACCCGGAGAATGAGCCGACTTGACACTTCCTTTATGAGCTCAGTTTCCTGATGAGTTTAGGGTCTTGGTCGCTAGTTTAACATTTTATTCAATAAAGTATTATGTTAATTTAATCAATTATAGTCTCATTTAGAATAGACGATAAAGCCGCGTGTGCTTTTGGGCGGGGCAACCTTTTTATTCCGTCTAGCGCAGCGCACGAATCTCAGATCGTGTCAGAAGTGTCAGAAGTGTCAAACTAGGCAGTGCTGATCAGATTCTGTTACTGCGTTGCCTACTTCTCACTTAAAATCGTTTCAGAAACATATTTTAGTGTTCTGTTGAGCTATAATACGAGATCGTGTGTAACCAGGCGAGCCGCCATTTCCGTCTACGGACGAGTGAAAACTGCGCAGCCAATGAGCGTAGAGCAACTCGTAGTACGTCACGTCCGCTGGCTCGCGCAGGCTCTGTTTACTGTCATGGAACTTTTTTTAATTTTAATTTTTTTTTTAATGCTTTACTTGTGCAGTGACAAACTCTAGGTATATAACAATTATTACATTCAAAATCATGTTCATACCTCCTAATGAATTCTGTTTAACATTTACAACAGGTACAAATACATCACATAGAGAGAGACATTTTAGAATTAAATAAAAGCTGAGAAAATAAAATAAGTAAAACAAAAGAAGAGTATACAAGATGAAAGGCAGTATACTTAAAAAAGGAGCTTAGTAAGGGTTAAATTAAATTGTGTTCTAACATAAGAGTGTAAAGTTTCTGGGCAGGGGCGTTTTGTACCTCCTTTATACATTTAATAAGTAAAGAGAAATCATTTTTCCAAGCACTCCACACTGGAGGAGATTTAGACAGTCGACATTTATGTATGTAGAATTTGGTCAGAAGTATTATGTTGTTAATTAGGTATTCAGTGTTTTTATCTTTTAATATTACTCCCAACTGAATATTTTCTGGAGAAAGAAAATCTACATTTATGGATTTTGATATCAGCCAATCATGTAAGGATTTCCATAGGATTTGAATCGTGTCACAATTATAAAATATGTGTTCTGTGGTTTCTACATTTGTGTTGCATAAATAACAATTATCCACTTCAAATTTAAATCTTGCTCTAATGAATTCATTCGATAGGTAGATCTTATTTATAGTTTTAAAATGTATTTCTTTATGTTTAGGGGGATTGGAAATTTCAAGAATTTTGTTTTAATCGCCTTAATTTCAGTTTTCTTATAACTCTGGAGAATATGTGTCCTTATTCCTTGTACATCCAGGGTACATCGAGTTTACTAAGGACTGCCTCAGAAATATATTATTGCATTTTTTGTCTAAAGATTCGACCTCGTCTATCATTATATTTTGTAACTTTGGGATTGGGGTCTTGTCTAGGTTATTCTTGATCATCTGAATGAGTACTGTTGGAATATTTTGTATATCCTTAACATAATCTTTAACAGAACAATCTAAGTTATAAGTATCATTAAATTCATCTAGTTTCAGTATATTGCCATTTCTATCCATCAGATGCATGATTGACCAGATTTGATTCCTCATCCAGTTTTCCATAAATATAGATTTTCTTCTGCTTAGGATAAATCTGTGGGACGTTGTGGGCGGTGAAATTATGTGTATAAATCATTTTCCAGTGTGAAAGCACTTGTTGGTGGAGGGCAGAGAGTTTAACAGGCAGTTAAGATATTACAAAATCACATTTTAGCAAGAACTCAATGCCTCCCAAAACTTTGGGAGATATAGCTAAAGAGTATGCAGGGTAGATCAACCGAGATATAGTTTCTGTTTTAGTTAGCAGTGTTCTACCAAACAAGGTCATGTCTCTCTGCAACCACATGTTAAGTGTTTTCTTACATTTGTCAACAGTATCTTGAAAGTTATTTTTCTCTCTGGTATCAGGGCATCTGGTTATCCAAATTCGAGTATCGGGTATTCGAGTATCGAGTATCTCTTTTAACAGGTATATTATATAATGAAGTGTCTGAGCAGTTGTGGAGGCTCATGAGTTCACATTTGTCAAGGTTCAACCGGAGGCCTGAAGCTTTAGAGAACAGCTCAATTGTTTTTAAGGCCAAAGGAACTTGTTCTTTATTTTTCAAGAACAATGTTGTGTCATCAGCTAGCTGACTTATTACCAATTCTTGATCATTTATGTTTAAACCATCAATATTGGATTTTTTTTATAATTAATGGTTGATAATTCAGTAACTGTAATAAACAGAAGAGGTGAAATACTACATCCCTGCCTTATGCCTATTCCTACTTTGAACCTAGGGCATGTACCTTCTGGGAGGGAAACACAGCTGTTGATATATGTGTGCAATATAATAATCATATCTAAAAACTTTCTGCCAAATCCAAAGTGCTTCAGTGTATCAAAGATAAATGTCAGTCGAATGCTTTATAGAAATCCAAAAATAGCATAAAACCATCATCCTCTATTAAATCACCATAATCAATGAGGTCCTGAACCAAGCGAATGTTGTTGTGGATGGATCTTCCTTTGAGGAATCCTGATTGAGTTGGGCTAATAATATTTGATATGCCTGCTTTTAATCTAGCTGCCAACACTGATGTGAGAATTTTATAATCTGTATTTAAAAGAGTGATAGGTCTTAAATTGCCCAGGTGTCTCTTATCTTTCCTAGGTTTAGGTATTAATTTTATTACACCCCGTTTCATCGTTGTCATTAATTCTTTGTTATTTATACATTCATTTAAAGCCTTCAGTAGCAGTGTTTTGATGTCTTCCCAGAAATGTTTGTAGAAGTTAGCTGTTATTCCATCTGGGCCTGGTGCAAGCTCAGATGTTATCTTTTTTGACGATACAGTCAAATTCATCCATTCTTAAATCCTCCTCATAAATTTCCTTAAAGTTATCATCAATTACTGGAATCTCCTCCTTAATTTTTTCAAAAAATATCTTAGCATTTCGTTCAGAGTATGAAGATGTAAAAAGTTTGCTGTAGAAATTCAGAACCTCTTTTGTGATTAGATTTGTTTCTGTGCATTCTTTCCCCTCTATTAAGAGGCTGCAGATTGCATCTTTTTCTTGTCTACATTTTTCTAAATTACAGAAATAAGAAGTATTTTTTTCTCCATCCTCAAACCACTTGGCTCTGGATCTTATGTATGCTCCCTGTGCTCTATTTAAGTAAAGTTCATCAAATTGCGATGGATGCCGATCCTTTCCTTATCTTCTGCACTCCAGTTTAACTTGGTATGAGAATAGTTCTTTGACCAAATTAGTTGCATTTGCTTTTCTTTCCCTTTTTTTTCTGAAACAAATTGAGTAATTTCTAATTTTAAACTTTAAATATTCCCATTTCTGTATTGAAGTAGCTAATGTGTCATCCTTTTGGATATCTAAGATTATCTTCTTTATATTGTTACAATATAAAGACAACAACCTTGCATTACATTTCCAATAACCTTTGGTTTTAGTAGATATATTGTTTTTATTTAGATTCAAATTAATTATACAATGATCATTCAAGGGGCTATTTGAAATATTTGTTCCTTCTACATGTTTTAAAATTGAGTTTGATGTCAACCAGTAATCAATTCTTGGCCTGTCCGCTTAAACCAAGTAAAACACCTCCTTTCCTTGTTAAGTGTTCTCCAGATATCTATCAAGTTATTGTTGTTGATGAAGTCGCCTATAATCTCATTATTATGTTCTGATGAGTGCCTAGATGGCCACCTATCCATCCACTCATCAGGAGTTAGATTGAAATCACCTCCAACCAGTAAATAATCATAAGAAAGTTTGTCTTTAGTTCCGTAACAACTGCTGTAACTCGATGTAATAGATTTCTGTTTTTTTTGGTCATTGTTATACCCATAAACATTAACCAGAATAATGAGCACATTATCTATCATCAGTACACAAGCTACCCAATGACCATCACTGTCAGACTTCTCCTTTATGATCTTACCAGGACACCTGTTGAAACATATAGCTACACCTGCTGAGCGATTTGTACCATGACTGAAGAGGACTTTATCTCCCCACTGTTGAGTCCACAACTTAACGTTTGATGCATCAGAGTGTTTCTTGAAGGAACATACAGTTAGCCTTTTGCTCTTTACAAAACAGAAATACAGCTTTACGTTTGATAGAGTCTTTGAGTCCCCTTGCATTAAAAGAAGAAAAGGAAATATCAGCATTCAGCACTAAGCTGGAACACAGAACACATGAACACCTTTTTAGGAAGGTTGTTAGGAGGTAGAGAACCTTGAGATTAGAGTCCCATAATCTGAATGTTCCACTATGTATACAGGTCAGTTTCAATGTTCAGCCCAAACCTGTCGCCCTTTCCACGATGCGCTTGCCATCAATGAAGCCATGCGGTCCCCTGAAGCCCGCTGCCTTGCCTTCTTTCCTCGCCTGCTCGATCCTCGGCCACATCGCCTGTCTGGACAGCCAGGCCTCCTGCGTCAGGTCTTCTGCGAAGCGGATTCCTTCTTCCTTGCAGATTGGGGAGGTTTTCGTGCGCTTCCAGATGTCGTCCCTTACCACTCGTTTAGCGAAGAGGATGATGACTTGCCGCTGCCTGTTTTCCATCACTCTGCCAACTCTGTGCACAACATCGACTATCATCCAACATCTTTGCCGCCAGGTCAGGTGCGATTTTACACAGGAGCCTCAGTTCTGATATTCTCGTTTACTCTTTCTCTTTTACCTTTTATCCGCAGGCACCATCTCCTTTTGTATCTTTCTTGGTTCACTAAACGTCCTTTTTAATTATTATTTTATTTAAACAGCTTTATTTATCACTTATTTCCAAAACATACATAGTAACAGTGCAGCAATGATAGAAACAAAAGGATTGACATTACAATAACAATAATTGAAAAACAAATAAATGACAGAAAATAAATACAGAAACAAAAATAAATAAAAACATGCCAGGGGTCACGAAAATTAAATTGAATTAAAGATATCGAAGTGGGAGCACAGTCTCACAGTTTTGATAGCTTTCTTGTTCTTAGCCTAAGATACTGACTTGAAATACAACTCCAGTTCTTTCATAAAAACACAAAAAAGATGTTTCACTTTGGCAAATTTACTTTTGTGGATGTAAAACTTTGCAAGAATTATAATGAGATTAATTACAATTCTTTTTCAACTGAAATGTCACTCTAAAAAAACAAAAAGCACATTCTGCAAAAGGAGCTTAAAGTCACAGAAAATATTCTCTAAAATAAATCTACATATACCTTGCCACACTTTACGGGTATATTTACATTTCCAAAACAGATGGATAACAGTGTCAGTATGGGAGTCACAAAAGGCAAAAAATGGCACAAAAAATTTAGATCTAGATCAACATATCTGAATTTGATTAAGAAGGATCTAACCGAATAACATTGATGAATAATTTTAATTGACACTTCTTTCACCTTATTAACCACGAAGATGCCATGTCTGAATATAACAGAGTCCTATAACAACTTTAGTCCCTCCCAAATTGATAACC
>JAGRRF010012759.1:21159419-21170637 GCA_019097615.1 Morone chrysops | reverse complement strand
CGTTTCCTGTCAGATAGGAAGTCTGTGATCCACCTGCAGATGGAGTCAGGCACAGTGAGCTGGGAGAGCTTGTCCTGTAGCAGAGCAGGGATGATGGTGTTAAACGCAGAGCTGAAGTCCACAAACAGGATCCTGGCGTAGGTTCCTGGGGAGTCCAGATGCTGGAGGGTGAAGTGCAGGGCCATGTTTACTGCATCGTCTACAGACCTGTTAGCTCTGTGTGTACAGGAATCTGCAAATGTGTGTTTAGAGTCTGTGTGTGCGTAATCAGATTTGTAAATGTGTAAAAAATCTACAAATCTGTATTTAAGTTTGCAAGTGTATATTCACAGATCTAATTACGCACACACAGATTGAGATACAGTTACACAACTCTCCACACACATTTGTAAAAAGTTTTGCTACAATAATAGCTCCATACTTGTCTTAACAAAGACCAACTTAGCAGTTCGGACCAGGCTTAGTAAAGACTAGTTGGTAAAACCAGCCTCAGACTACTGCAAGACATGAAAGCTAGTTATCGTATATATCGTATATTGTAGGCATTTGCCCTTAATGGGATGTGTCACTGAAAGTCAAAACCTGCTACAATCTGGCAGAGCCCTAGACTTTTGAAGCTGATATATTAATATTAAATATTTAAGTAATTAATTCAATCTCTATCTATTAATGTAACTATAAAAGTATATAAAGTATATGCTTGGTTATATATGATTCTGTGCTCCCTGTGCAGGTCCTTGGTTCTCAGTGGAAGGAAAGAATGAGGAGAGAGGAGCACCAGGACTGTCCTACCTGAGAAAACTCTACGTCACTGTGAATGGAGTCACTGTGACCCTGATGAAAGCCAGGAAGACGCTGGTCAGTATAGGCAACAGTTACACCAATATGCAATGCACTGCAAAAACAGCCCTTCTAGAAACAAGCTAAATATTCTTAAATCTTATCAAATGTTCTTGTATTTAGCAAAACAATCTTCCAATAGGGTAAGCCATTTTTGCTGGAATTCTTAAAACTAGCATACAAATCTAGCCACTGAAAGATTTAAGCAATTTAGTCATATAAATTAGACTTACTACGTATTTTGGTCACTTTATTGTGCTGAATTTAAGAATTTGTACCTTAATCTTAGATTAATAATTAGCAAAAAAAATGCTTACACTAAGACACAATTTTTCAAAAAGAACAGCAATAAGAATAAGTAACTTTGTCTTAAATAAAGCCACCAGAAGCATTATTTTTTCAATTTAAGCTGTCACTATCACAAGATGATAACTGGGCAAAACAAGTGCATACGCATGTGCAACACCACAGCTGTATGTATTCTCTATCTATCTTAATCCCGGTTTAGTGAAATTACAATTCAAAGCCTACCCCTTCACCTTTTTTGTTTGCTCTTTACTTGACTTTCATTTCTTTTTAATGCCATAATCCCAGAAATCTGTCAACACTCTTCCTCCTCCTCGTCCACAGATCACACTAGTTTTCTCAGTGTCAATGCTCCGCCATCTTAACCCCTAGAGCAAGAGAGATCCAAATCCCTTTATGCTAGGTTTTTATCCATGTGTCTGATCTATGATGCATTGGATTTGGAAAGCTGCCAGGAAACTGTAAATGTGTAACAAATATTTACTGTTTAACATTGTCTTTATGACTTTTTTGTCTTTCCTTCTGGCAGGTGAATGGACTGCGGGTGGCCCTCCCTCACTCCCCGTCTCCTCTCATGTCTCTCAGTCTTGCCGGCCAGTACATCACCCTGAAGACAACCTTTGGTCTCCAAGTGCGCTGGGATGGAAACCATTACACCCAGATCTCAGTTCCCAGGTTGGTATAGTGGTTAGAAATAGGTGGTGACCCTGTCAGAGGTAATACAATTAACACTTTATTGTTTTGATGTTTTAGGATCTCTTCATAGGGTTCCTGCCTAGGTGTGATTTTTATTGTCTTTTTTATTTGGAAAATTCTTACATATGTACATATTATACAGCAGATAAGTGTTTTATTACACAATTTTATGTTGATTCTGGCTGCCCCTGTGGACAAAAGTGGTAGTGTTTCACAATCACTTCAATTGTGTCTGATTTTAAGGGGAATCTGACTGAACTCGACCCGGTAGCATTAAGAATAACTATAAAGAAGGGCGCAACCCATGTACTGAGGCTGAGTCCTTGCTGCAGCAGCCCAGGGTTCGAATCTGACCTGTTGGCCCTTTGCTGCTAGTCATCCCCTCTCTCTGCCCCCTTTTCCTGTCTATCTTAAGCTGTCACTATCATAAAGGCAATAAAAGCTAAAAGAAAATACTTTAAAAAAAATTATAAAGAAATAGCCAGTCTCTGTGTTTGTGGATCTAATATACAGGCATGAGTATAAAACTGAGACTGTTTTATAACCAGAAAGTAACCAAAAAATATTTTTTTGTATATTTAGGGAAAAAGTTAAAAATAGAAATAACAATAGAAATTCAAGCAACATAGAAATAACATATATATAGTAAGATAACTTTGGAATATTAAATACACTAAAGCATAAACTACGGAACCAAGGACTCATGTGACTCTTGTCATGTATTCAACATGCTGTCACAAACTCAGTCAGTGCTTCCAAGCAGGTTTCAAATTGTGTGATTTGGGGGGAAAAACTAAATTTAAATGAAATTTGCTTTGCACTCGAAACACAACCTAAAATACTGAATTATATGGGTTTGGTACACACCAATTCTACTAAACAATCATAACATTTTTCAAATGCAGCCATCATATGAATAAGAGTAATCTAACTGCGGAAGGCCCCTGTGTAGGTTGACACAACTAAAGAGGTATATTTTGTGAAAACGTCTTAAGAAATCAGCTGGGCATCTATGTAAACTGTAGCTCAAAGGTCGTTCAGATCTGCTTTTTTGATAAATCCTCCCAACATTCTTAATACTTTTGTTATCTTCCATTCATGATTCTCTGACTAATTTAAGACTCTTAAGATATCATCTCTTAATCCCGAATTCTCTTTGTAGCTCCTACTACGACCAGATGTGTGGTCTCTGCGGTGACTACAATGGGAATCCAGACAATGACTTCACCAAACCAGATGGCACACTGGTGGGAAATGTCAATGACTTCGGGAACAGCTGGCAGACAGAAGAGGATGAGGATGACTCGTGAGTTTATGTGCATTATCTTTTTTTTTTTTGTAATAATCTGAGAATTTCCCTTAAACGTCCTTGAAAATTCAAGCATGTGACTAAACTACATGTGACTAGGCTCATAGATGGACTCTATAATCTATACATTACTGGGAGTAATAATAAATAAATAAAACATATATTATATAAACAATGTAATGTGCATTTCTTTTGGTCTGTGCTCAAAATGTTCCATTGGTACACTGAATTGAGACACAAATATGTTGTCTAAATTCTTAATGACATAATTCTTGAGGATGAATTACAAGAATGGACTTTTGATTTGAGAATTTGAACGTGATCCTGTTGTTGTGTTGTATTGATCAGGTGTAGCCAAGGCACCAAGCCTGACCCGGACTGTGACCCCAAACTTGAGGCTGAGGTGGTGAAACCAGACAAATGTGGTAAAATCAAAGACCCTGCTGGACCCTTCAGGTGAGAAAACAGCCTGAAGGGTGAATATTTACCTGCTCCAACTGTTGGGATGCAAGTTGTTCTACTGTTTGGTCCTGAGCTAAAACCATTACCCTGCTGAGATGCAGATTCCAAATCTGATTTCACTTAACAGACATAACAAAGATTTTTTGTGACCACACACCCATTCAGAATAACAACCCACCAGCTGAGAAAGCTGCTAGTCAGATAGTCCAATTGAGGTTTAAAAGTCACTAGAAACACATTTATGGCCGTGTCTGTGGGGAAGTGTCAGGTTACAGCTATGTAGTAGGCCACAGTGATTTTATATGGGGAGGAGGAGGGTCAGGGTTGGTTGGTGACGAAAGCGGCCCCCACATACATCACCAGCCTCTAGATCAACCAGTAGTGAAATTCAATTGCTTTTCTAGTTGAAAGACTATATTATAGACTAAGTACAGTCTATTTACCATTTAAGTAGTCCATTGTAAATACCATGAATTCATGACCAATTCAATTCAATTTCAATGTTATTTGTATAGCGCCAATTCATAACAGAAGTTATCTCAGGACACTTTACAAATGAAGCAGGTCTAGACCGAACTCCTTATAACCGCCACACAACCGCCATACAATGTAAAACGACTTGTGTCCCTCAGTTGCTCAAAATTGGTAACTTACAGCACTTTAATGGTTTATTGGTTGAACCCACTGGATGCTCAATGACCTGATAATGAGTTGTTAACATTCACAAGGTGTGACCAATAAGAGGAGAGACATAGAAAATCATAAACAAGTGTCTGTAAATCATTCTATTACACACGTATCCTTACAGAGACTACTTGTTTATCTGAGGTCAGATTACAATTATAGCTTGTTCTTGGAATATCACATGAACACCATTGGACTCACATCTAAAGCAACGTGTTCTCTACCTACCTACCTACCCCAGGTATGAACTGTAATGACCCCAAATTTAATGAAATTCCATACCTAATTTTCTTTCAGGTTACGTTGTTGGATGTTATTGCATGTATTTCATATATTCATTTGTATATTTGTAATCTTTATAAGGAATAAATAACTGCCCTTCACTGACCTTCTCAATATGTTGGACCACCTGCCTTCTCCTCCCCAAACTGAGCATGTTTTCTTCTCTGCTCCAGGGAGTGCATCAGTGTGGTAAATCCCACTCCATTGTTCCAGAGCTGCGTGTATGACATGTGTCAGTTCAATGGACAGCAGCATGTACTGTGTGACCAGCTCCAGGCCTACACTGATGCCTGCCTGAGCGCCGGAGCCAAAGTCCACCAATGGAGGACTCCAGACTTCTGCCGTAAGTCTTATTATTTATATAAATGTATATACATAGTATTTTAATATGACAAATGGAGGATCCAGTGCAGGCATGATTTTTTTGTTTTTTGTTTTGACACGTCCCATATTCTAACATGGAGGCAGCATGCTTTACTATTGCGACTGTGGCTCAGAGGTAGAGTGGGTCGTCCACTAATCAGAAGGTTGTTGGCATCACAGTGTCCTTGAGCGAGATACTGAACCCCAAATTGCTCACGATTGCTGTGCATTAATGTGTGAATGTGAATGAATGAGTTAGCTTCCATTGGATGGGCTTTGCTACCACTGTGTGAATGTGTGTGAAAGCATGAATGTGGCTCCAATCCCCTGACTTTTCCAGCTCGTTCTTATTTCCAGGGTGTCAAATACTGCCATTTTGTCATGGGCCTGAGCGTCTACATACAGACTCATTAGTTACACTTTAGTGCCTGTTTTAGATGCAGTAAGCATACCTAGTAAGTCATAATAATAAGTAATTTACCTGTGTACCAGTGTAACTAGTGTAAAGAGCAAACAAAGTCCATGGAAGGAGGTGCTTGGAATGGATGAATAGGTTAAAAAAACACAGGAATTTTCCCAGGACACAATTGTTAGTCCCCCATGTGAAACCAAAAGTCTCTTCATGTAGGTCACGTGGCCTGGGTCGTGTAACTACTTATTTTAAGCCCAATCCTGATGTTTTCCAGAATTAGTTTTGCTGATTAAACCTAACCAAAATGTGGCTGTTGTGTGAATCTCAATTGTGCTTGCAGATTCTGGCAGTGATATGCCATCATACCGCACTAAAATAAACTTTTTCACTTTTTCCTCGATATCTCAACTCAGTGAATGAGTTACTTCCATCCAGTATTATAGCTACAATAGTAACCTTACTGACTCCATACAGAACTGCATATCACAACAAGTATTCACTACTGGAACATCTCAGCAGAGAAGTATATGCAGTAGGCTACTGCACCCATGTGTTCTTGGACCAGAAAAAGCTCCAACACCAATCTTCCCAACATTTATCATCTATTTATCTTTGTCCTAATCCAACTGCTTCTCCTGTTATCCATCCTGGTCTCTATCCTATGCTCCTGCTTATCTACCCCGCCTAAATCTAAACTGCCCTCCTACCTCCCTTTATTTGTATTCGCTCTGTTTCCCCATGTAGCCCTGGCCTGTCCTCCCAACAGCTCCTACTCCTTGTGTGTGAGTTCGTGTCCAGAGACGTGTCTGGGTGTGGTTGGACCTCCCGGCTGTGAGGATGTTTGTGTGGAGGGATGCGATTGTAAGCCAGGCTTCATCCTCAGCAACGACAAGTGTGTGGCACTGAAAGACTGTGGCTGTGTTGACCCCAGTGGCTCCTACCACCCTGTAAGTGGGAACAACCTCCAAGTAAAATAAACTAATCTCTTTGCCATGAGGCTGAAGTCAGGATATTAAATGAGTGGAAATATTACATTACATGATCACAACAAGAATAGTATCAGAAACAAAGAATAATAACAGTGAGTGGTTCCATGGTTCATCAGGTGCAGGGATATGAGAAAATGGTGAAAGAGAGGACTGTCAATCATCAATTGTACAGCTTACTTGACATGACATCATCTGAAGCTAATGCTTGCTTAACCTTGATCCAGCACCTGTTTACTCCACATTACAGTCCTGTTGCGATGGCTCAATGAACATTTCAAGTGTCCACTGCTCACTAAGAGTGTTGGAAACACAATCTGACCAAAGGGAAGGCAAACATCTCAGTGGCCTATCTGAACATTTTGTTACAATGGTTTAACGCAAGAAGAAGGCAACTTATCATATAAATGGTGTTTTTTAAACAGATGGATGTCACAATAGAGCATCAGCATCTCAGACCAAAACAGTCTTTTTTGATGTTACAACTCTGCTTTGGTTGAAATAAATACAGTATTTAATTCACTGATGTAGATAAGAAAAAGAGCAGTTTTAGTCGCTCTACTCTGCTGCAAAGGCGGCAGACCATCTATGTAAACAAAGAATAAATTTTTCTACTTTGAGGTTGTGATAAAGGTGGACAGGCACACATTTTTCAATAGGCCTTGATGTCACAGTACTTGCTTCTACTGTAGTTTAATTACAGCAATTAACTGGAACATCCTTTGTTGGAGAATGGTTGGTTGAGGGTCCTTTTATGTCACCCTCTACTCTATCACCATCATGGCTGACAAAATCACAACAGGGTATACATGGTTTATTCGTGTAGAAAAATGGGAGAACACAAATCGCATTTTAGGGGGGAAGCAGCAGTGAAATGCCATTATGAGTTACTGGTGCCTGATAAATTATGTCATGTCTGTTTATTTTGTGGAAATGTCAGAAATGCACCTACAACTTGCACACTTGCAACATTTTAATATAAATATACGTCTTAATAAACTCCTTGTAAAAGCCTACATTAGAAAATGTTTCAAGGACATATACCCAACGATACTATTGTTTTAGTTTACCACCATGTAAGCACTTTTTTGATTTTATTGACATTTTGCATTTTGCCTTTATTTGACAAAATATGAGGTAGCAGGTAGAAGATTATGTCCAAAAATGCCAGTTTGGGTTTTTAATGTGAAACTGGGCAGAGTTTTGTGTAGAGCAGCATGTACTTCACATCAGTTAAGAGACTGAGAGATGACTCTCAGTCTGAACATACTCAATAGACAAATGGGTTGTGTGATCTGACCTAGACAATGACCTGTTTTTGGAGGCTTAAAGCATTTTGATCTTGCACTGATTGTATTGTATCTGCCTGCACAATGTATAATTTACATTGTGTGTGTGTTTTTCAGGTGGGTGATGAGTGGTACTTAAAGGGTTGTGAGCAGAAGTGTATGTGTCACAGTGGAAGTTTGATACAGTGTCACAACACCAGTTGTAAACCAACTACTGAGAGCTGCCAGCTGCATGATGGAGAATATGAATGTCGTCCCCTGGGTATGTTAAACACACACACATGCACACACACACTCTCTCTCTGTCTCTCTCTCTCATACACACACAACAAGTTGATAAGGTTTGAGGGAATAAAGTCCTCTTCTACCATGGTCATTTACCAATTTGCAAAGTGGGCTACTGCCCCAGACAAGGGGCCTCCAAAAGCCCTACGTCTATATTCCTAAATTAGTTACAGCAAACCTGGGACAATACTGTATGAGCTAGATGAGTTATTCAGAAGAATGTGATATGTTTATATCTACCTATTTATGATAGGTCCCCACTATTGATGAGTAAAGGGAAGAGCCTTTTATATATATTTATTAATTTTATGAGGTATTTCATGTGAACAAATGGTAAAGTTGTTTTTCAGCCCATATGACAGAAAGGGTGCACTAAGGAAAGACATCAACATCCGATAGCTGAACATTCAGTGGCTATTTTCTCAAAATGACATTTTGTTTACACTCAAGCAAGAAAAAAAGTTCTGACTTTATTTGTTCGACCTGGTTTCTACTAAGTATATTTAATTGAGACACCACCTAATTTGCATAACCATGTCATGATACAAATAAGTCTAGTATGTGGATATATACTACATGTGGAATTTGCTTTATTTTTGGAAAATACGATTTTTTCCTGGTCTTTTTTACTGGCCATTTTTACTTCTATCTAGTTGTGGTAAACAATTAAAGTCCAACGGTGCTGTGTTGTATTTGTGAACATCTATGTGAAAAATTGGCCCTTAATTTTGAAATAATTTGTCCTTGAAAAGTATTTGAAATACCAGAGACTGACAACGCTGTGGATGCAACAGTGGTTTAGATATTTTCAGCACATACCAGAGGAAGGTGTGAAATCAGTGTAATATGTCATTAAACCAAAATAGTTCACAATCCACACAGTTAAGAGCTAAATTCTTACCTCTCTTGCTCAGGAAATGGTATCTGCTCAGTATCTGGTGATCCCCACTATACCACCTTTGACAAACACACCCACCATTATATGGGAGCCTGCTCCTACACCCTGACCAAACCTTGCAATCACTCCGCCGACATGCCATACTTCACCGTGGACACCCAGAATGAACACAGAGGAAGCAATAAGAAGGTTTCCTATGTCAGGGCTGTGGTGATCAATGTGAGCGGAGTGACTGTCATCCTGGGCAAGGGTCGCACCGTGCAGGTATGTTACCTTCTTTCACAGCAACTGATGCACTAAAGCAGTGGTTCACAAACCTTTACCCTAAGAGACTCCTTTTCTATCATTCAGTTGGATATCTCATCTTCTTTTCAAAACTATACAATGAACCCAAACAGTGAACACAATAACGGCAATTGCACTTTTTATACAATTTTCTGTCTGTATTATGTATTTATTCATAACTTTTTAACAATCATACATACTTACTAGGCTTCTTTTTGGACAAATTCAGTGTTTTCTTGTCTCTGGCGATTGGATGTTGTTAGGTTGGGAACCACTGCACTAAAGCTTTAGTTCTGTATGATAGATTTATTTTCTGTACTGTCCCCTTCATCGCATCTGTGGTCAGATTTAGTCATATTTAGTGCTGAAATTACGACTCAATAAATGATTAGTCCACTGGTTCCCAACCAGTTGGGACCCCCAATAGGGGTCGCCAGAGCTTCAGGGGGGTCACAAGGCCTTCTTGATTTTAAGGGGTGAAAGAAAACTTAAAAAATATACACAGTAGTAGGCCTAGTATATATCTCAGCAATTATTTTATTTATGTGAAGATAACTAAATGAAATTGTTATTTTTAAACTTTAGATTATTAAGATCTAAACTTTGAAGACCTGAACACTTGTCCTGCATTAGAAAAGTACACCGTTAAAACAGTCAAAGAGCTGATAGAACAATGGCCAAGTGTCAGGGAGTAGTACTTGAATTTGTCAAAAAAAGAAGCCTGTTAAAGACTTTCCTAAAAATATCCAGAAAACTCATCAACATCATTGATGCCCATCATCAAAATAAATGTTCTTCAGGTCAATGGGACAGTGGTTGTCCCACCTGTCACCTCCATCAGTGGAGTGAAGATCTACTTGAGTGGAAAGTTTGTTGTCCTCGAAACATCCTTCGGGCTAAGGGTACGTTTTAGTGGCGACCACCATGCTGACGTTACTCTGCCAACCTCCTACAATGGCCTGCTCTGTGGCATGTGTGGTAAGAAACAGTATGATAATTTGTTGTGTCTCATTCCATCTATACTTCGACCTATGACTACCAGGCCAACCAAAATGCTATTCCCAAAGGCAACCCTGAATGTCTTTTTTAGCATGTTGACTAATCACTCTGTGGTGAGGCTTAATGTTTGTTGCCCCGGTAGGAAATTTTGATGGAAACTCCAAAGATGACAACTTGAAACCAGACAATACACCAGCTACTAACACCAATGAACTGGGAGACAGTTGGCAGGTTCCTGACCCACGGCCTGAGTGAGTCACACACAGAACTGCATTTTCTCTCTTGGGTTCCGGTTAGCTCACCTGGTAGAGCTGGCGACCATGTACCAAGTTGCTGTAGCAGCCCAGGGTTCTAATCCAACCTTCGGCCCTTTGCTGCATGTCATCCCCTCTCTCTATACCCCCCCTTTCCTGTCTACCTTCAGCTGTCACTATCCATTAAAGGCAATAAAAGGCCCAAAAAATAACTAAAAAAAAAGAACTGCATTTTCTTATGTCAATCAAACATACACAACTCACTAGTAATAATCTTTTTCCTTACTCCAAAAAGAACCAGACCTTAGATTAGAGACAAACTCATCATTATTTACCTGTTGATAAATTCAGGATAATATCCATTTCTACAGCGCTAATTCCATCAGTACAATTCATGTCATGTCATAATCTCACAATTCTGGCGCTCTCTCACTTAATAGAGAAAAAATATTACATTCTTTATTTCCATACATAATTTTTTCCAATTGCTTTTACTTTGCAGTTTTTGGGTTGGTATAATAAAAACCTACCAGGAAAGGCAGGGTTGACTGCCTTAGGACTTTTAATGTGAAATATCTGCGGAGGAAATGTTTCAGGAAAGTGTTTCATTGATGTTGACAGTGTCTCAGCTGAAAGGAACCAAGTTTAATATACATTAGCGTAGGCCGACCCTATTCAGCTACACGTAGGAGGCAGGTTTATTTCTAATAACAAAGATTATTTATTGTAGACTGTTGTTGAATCCTAAACGTAAATGGTTGAAGAACCAGAGCTAACCAGAGCAGAGTAATCCTGGTCCACATTTCTTTTGAATTGAATTGAATTGAAAGCCTTTATTGTCATTGTACACAGTACAATGAGATTTGGA